>NETT01000367.1:5579-21958 GCA_003449175.1 Ceratocystis smalleyi
GGGGGGGGTGTGTCTTTGGGGGGCCGGCGATAATTTTGGTGCGAGGCTCGGGAGCAATTGGTACTGAAAGAGTGGTGGTAAAACGGAATCGAGCGGTGTGATTCTGAGGGGCTGGTACTTGATGCTGATGCTCGCCTCTAGGTAAGAAAAAAAGCAAGGAATGCGATATCAAGATAGTTGATAAGAGAAAATTTACAGGAAAGAATATTGGCAGTGGGATAAAATTAACGATGAGGGAAGGGTCAAGACAAGAATGAAAGAACTTGAGAAGATAACGAAGGAAAACGAAAAAAAAAAAAAAAGAAAAAAAGAAAGAGAGAGAGAGTGAGGTTGATTACGACGAAAAAAGGAAAAACGAAAAAAAAAAAAATCAAGCTCGTCGACGTTTGAGTGAAGTAGTTGCGATTGTGGGAGCACCAAAGTGGGGCTTTTTTCTCCCCCTACTGTTTGCGCTTGGGAGGCGAAAAGAAAAGTGCTCCAGTGAGGAAAAAGACGTAATAATGTAAAGGAAATGTCCAATAGACAGACAAAGAAGAGCTGAAAAGAACGAAATACCAGAAGGAAAGAAAAACGAGAAAATTCTGCTACTTTTTTTACTTTCTGGTGGTTGGCGTCAGTAGGTTATTTATCCTGCAAAATATAAAGGTCTGGATCCCATCCATGAAGAGGACAAAGCTTCCCCAAGAGGATGAAGAGCAAAGCAAAAAGAAAAAAAAAAGAACAAGACAAGAACAAGAACGAGAACAAGAACAAGAACGAGAACAAGAACAAGAACGAGATCAAGAACAAGAACAGGAACAGGAACAAAAAAGCTTACCACACGTTCAGCTATATAAAACCTGCCCTTGGCCGGTCGGAAGGAGGAAAGGACACAACACGGTTAAGAGTCTCCCTCCGCCCTGTGCCGTTGCTGTGCTGGTCGTTCCTCCCAAGGGCGCCACAGCAACTCGAAGAATGTAGGCCAGCCCAGGAATATGCTTTCCTTGCCTGTCTGCCTGCTTATCTTGTGTTTTCCGTCTTGTCGCCTGGCCCGGACAAAGGCTTCTTCTTTCTGCCAAGCTCCGCGAGGGCTTGCTTCCTCCTTTTAACTCTGAAGGCCTAGGTACACTACTGCACGCTAACTGGCCGGGACTTGCTGCTGCTTTAGCTATACCCTTCTAACAAAGGCCTTGCTAGACTGTCTTTGGCTAACGGACTCGACTGAGGCTCGCTATAGAGGCTGCGGGCCACCTCCGACTTGATCTGTTTGTTGTTTGCTACTAAGATTGTGCCTTTTTTGCTGGTCAATCCTTTTTCTGTTCTCGTGGTGGGCGTGGGCTGTTGCCTCTCGGAATGTCCATGCAAAATGGAGCAGATAGCAGGGGAGAAAAGTAAATATTTCCTGGGGATGAAAAAAGGACGTCGGGAGAAATAAACAAATAATTCTACTGAACTTTGGGCGCCTAATTCAAGGGAAGAGCTATGTGGAATGCCGTCAAATAGGTACATGTGAGCAAGAGCTTGTGCTTAAACCCTTTCTTATACCTTCCGTCCCTTAGCCTGATACTCTCATATTCGTCTTGAATGGCAAATATGGCGTTGTCTACACATTAACTGCCACTTTGCTGATTACTTTACCAATACTACGCTGTATGTTGTAGCATGGCACCCATGCAGCTAGTCATGCATGTGCCATTGTTTTTGTATGCAGCCGCGATCCCTCCTGTAGTACTACGGTTAGCAGTCCCGACTTCTAGATGTCTCCATGCACACCCTAGACTCTAGACATTAACCGCTCACCCATACGCATGTACGCACACAGCCACATCATGAAAAGCAAGCCTTGCCGGCCATACTGTTGGAATTTACATATGCGAATGTGTAGCCGGCCCTTCCTCCGCTTACTGTTCCCTCCACCACCCTCCCTTTTGTCAGGAAAGCAAGTCGTCTGCATGACTCCAAGCCCAGTCTTAGACTATCTATCTCCTTGGCCAGCCTTCGAAAAAAAAGTACATCCTCATTTCTTTTTGCCAAATATATTCAAGTTCAAGAAAGTACCTGTCACTTTGATAATACCCTTCCGTTGCCGCCCGCAGCTCCTCCTGACGCACGCATGAACATTCGGGTATAATGTCAGCATGAGTCCCGTCACGTTGCCCCGGCCCTCCCCATTTCTTTCGTGTTGTATCGCTCCCCCATCGGTCTCAGTTTCGGTTTGGCAGTACTTGGATTTTTAAAGCCAGTAGTCGGCCTCTAGCATTGGCTTCTATATTCCAAGTCTTTCGACTATCCTGTCCCTAGTTTAGCTGATGAAAAGTTCAAAAGGAAAAAGAAAGCGCAGGATCGACATCCTAGCCAGCTAAGCACAGGCCTTTTCTTTTCCTTTCGTGTCACTCTGACGTTCGCGGGCTTTGTATTCTTACCATTGTAAACGTAAATGCTCACGGGTGCCTTCTCCCCTCTGTTTCCCTTCGCCACTTTGTTGTGACTCTACACTCGCTCCTTCTGGTGACCTCGCTCTCGTCCAAAGGGAGCACTCGATGAATCCTTCGTCAGCATTGACCACCGTCTGGACTTGTTCAAAATAACCTCCCACAGGCCCAAAAAAGCATGTAGTCAAGTGCAAAAAGTAGCACCGCGGAGGTTCGGAAGTTATCCAGGTGGCCTGGAGCACTGGGAATTGAGCTAACCGGGCGGGATGTTATGAGGAATTCTCCATATTCACCTCCGCGAAACGGATCTCAAATTCCTTGCGCTAATTCGGCGCATCCCGTACCGTACGTTATATAAATTCAAGTTTAAGGCGCATGGTGTAACAGCATATAGTCTTGTTAAACAGGATAAACACAACCCCATGGTGTTTGCATCATGTCGTCGTGAACCCCGTCGACGAGCAAGACATTGAAGTCCGAGTCCGAGTCCGAGTCCAAGGCGCATGGTGTTGGGTTGGTATTCTGATGAATAATGAATACCACCCTGTTCAGAGTCTCGTGTGTGTGCGTGTGTGCGTGTGTGGTGTGTGTACACGCATGGCATGTATATAGGAATAGGAGAAATTGGCCAGCAGGGTGTCTCCAACACAAACGAGTACTACTCCACGTCCAACCATCTATCCAGCGGGTACATATACCGCTTTTGGGTGGAACTCTGACTTGGTCTCCTCTCCATGGCTGCTTGCCGGTCCGACTCGTTAATCAATTGCTGTACAAAACAGAGATTAGAACATCAATACAAACCAATAACTCCAACTCGTCAGAAGAGGCATCGAACTCGCATACTCTTTCTTGTCTACCCATAGGCTCCATTAGTTGAGCTTTTGTAGGTATCCTTGGGCTATCAATCGTTCGACATCACCCTGGCGAACGTTTAGCTGACTGTTCTTTGTCAACGTAATTGGCCTAGCGTATGTCAACTGTTAGTTATGCCTTGGTTGGTTTTGTGTTGCAACAGTCTCAGCACAGCCTCTCGGTCTTTATCACTGCAGTAGACGACAGTCCACTTTCACTTACCCATACTCTGTCTCGATCTCTCCCGCGTCCTTTAGCACTCTTACATCGATGAACAGGTCCTTCGGGGGCTCTAGTGAGCCTGTCAAATCGATATCTGTCCATTGTCCTTTATATGCAGCTAGCAGGTCACTATACTGCCGGACATACTCCTCCTCTTGGGGGCTTAAATTGTTTTTCCCCTTCGCCGAAGCCGCTACATCCTTTGCAGCTGTGGTTAGCCCTGCCGCACCGCCCACAATCGCAAGATCTGCTACATCAAAGCCCTTCCAGACCAGCTCTTCAAGCTTATTGGCACGCGTGCGGTGGTATGCTAAAAGACAGCGCTTGTTGCGACGCATGGCCATGTAGTTTACCAGCAAGGCTGTAGCCACGGCTGAGTCGCGCATCGGGTCGAATGAGCCCTGAAAAGGTGCCAGTGTCGTTTGCACATCTTTGTTCAAGTCACGGATCTCGCGAGCCACGTCACGCACCAGTTCTGTCTGGTATGTCGGTAGGTGCGTTAGGTTCTGTGTCCGCTTGGCATGTTGAGCCTGTCATCGGGACGGGGCTTGCGCGATGGCGCACGCGGAAAGGTTAGCGGAGTACTCGTGAGAGATATAAGGAGCAAGCATCAGGCATGGCATCGCGGGGGGCTCACCAGTTTGTTGCCATTATCGCCATACATGATGAAGAAACAAGTTTGTTGAATCAGAAGGCGGCGGAAAGAACCGTGACTAGAATCAGAAAAGCTCTGTACGCCGTTGCAAAGGGTGGTGTCGATGATCTCAAAGCTTCAATAACTACGGAAGCGAGGAATCCCGTTGTGTTCTCAAGGGTCGCGCATGCCCCGCTGGCTTTTTCTCAAGGGTTAACTGCAATATACAAAAAAGGCCATAAGTATTGCGACATCAACAAGGGCAAGGTAAACAACTTAGTCACCAGTAATACGTCACGTCCTTGTGCTTGATTGTAATAATTTTTTTTTCTTTTCATCCTATACCCTCAACCTTTCTAATGGTGGGGGGCATTACATGGCGCAAGTTTAGGATCCCCTTAAACAAGGTAGGTAGGTTCATCAGCAGCTTAGACCATTCATATCGATGACTGGTCTAAGTGTTTTTCCTTGTAAAAAAAAATGAGTCCGTATTTCTTTCAACACCAGTAAATCAAAAGAAACAGTCATATACAGTTCAATGACAAAAGTGAGGAAATCGGGAGCCTTGTTTAAATGGCCCTATCCCGTGGGCTGCTTCATGCGAACGTTAAACATAGTGCACAAAGCCAAATCCGAAATCCATAGACCAATGCTGATGCGTTCAAGGAGAAATAAGTTCTTTTTTGTCAACCATACGCCGTCCTACCCTTCATATGATCCCCGCCACATGTCGTTAAACCGAGAGAGTTAGGTTGAAACTTAAGCCTGCGAGACATGACGTTGTTAACTTTGGATAATTTTACTACCGAGACTGAGACCTTTGATATAAACGCACCTTGACAGCGAAAGTGCGCTGGGGGAAGTGGGTTCTCCGCTTCTGGACCTTGGCCAGAGTCGAGGAGGCCTCGTGCTTTGTTAACCGGCGGCGGATGGCACGGGTCTGCTTGGCACGAAGGTCAAGAGGGGCGTACTTCTTGCCCTTGTAGAACAGGCGAAGCTGGGCGCGCTGCTTAGCGTTGACAACAGTCAGGACACGAGCGATCGACTTGCGCAGATCGTGGCTGAAGATAGCAAGATGTTAGTAAACCAAGTTCTCACCATGTTTAGATAACATGTGGTTTGATTGGGGTGACTGGGGCGGTTGTCGAAGAGTTTTGACGATGGAATGCGCTCTAGAGAACTGTATCGGTATCCATCAAGAGTGCTGCTGCTGATTGAAGAAAGCAGATGCAAAAAAAAAGGCAGTTGAATAATAGATGGAAAATACGCACATCTTGTTAAGCTTGCTGCCGGAGGAGACAATCTTCTGAATGCGAAGCTGGCCGAGCTCAGTCTTCAGCTCACCGAGCTGCTTCGTGAGATCCTCCTTCTTCTTGTTCCAGAGCTGGCCGGTCTTAACCTTTCCCGTCGACTAGATTTCGAAAGAGCAACGTCAGTATTTCGTCTTGACGTTGTGAGCCCACGGCATAGTTTCGTCGATAACATATTCCCATCTGCTGAGCACCGGCGAGTATCATAGTTGATGGTAGTTTCGATAAAGTGATATTAGGCAATGTACAAGACGTGTTTGCCAACATGGCGATGATCGGTGGGTGGCGGCAGAGTTCGTCGATATTGGGCGTCGGCTCGGGTTCGTTGGTCGAATGATAAGATGATGGCTTTGTTGAAGATCGACAACGTTCGTTTATAATAGTCACATCGTTTTTAACTCACCATTTTGAAATATTTCGGCGTCTGGCGTCGGATTAAAGATTCGTACTTGTGAGGGTATAATTGAATCAACGGCGGTTGGCGCTGAACTGTATCGTGTGAAAGAAAACCAGATCTTGGTGTCCAAAAGTCCCCACTTTTTGGTAGCACAGCAAAATTTGGCAAAAGCCCTAATAGGATTTCTGTGCGAAGACCAGTCGGAAAATTGGCGGCACAAAAAAAAGCCCACCTTTATCGATAAGACATCTATCTTGCCATGATAAGTGGATGATCCCCTGGAGCTTTACACGTGACTTCTTTAACGACGAAGAGCAGGGTGGGTCTTATTAGTAACATACCATTGGCCATGGCTAGACCGCTAGACCGGCTGACATAATAATCATACAGGGGGTTGGTTTGAAGACTTGTGGGCTGCTGGTACTTGGTAGCCTTGGGGGGCCACACGTCATTGACTTGAGGGTTGGAAGCATCGACCTAACCACTTCGCAAGCCAGCACCCCGTCTCGCAATAATGGCAACAAGCGGAAACAGTGGCTGGGCCCAGCTTCGACAACAGGCCAGAACTCTCGAGAGCCAGGTATACCAATTAATATCCTTTGACGCTGATGAGGTTGAGACTAGCCTTGGAGTGGCGAAGACCTAAGCTAATGTACGGGATAAACTCGATAATAGACCGAAACCGCCTTCCACACTTATTCGCAGTACTCGCATCTGTCGAACATCCCCCCGAAACCTACAAGCGAGGAGAAGGCAACAGAGGACAAGTTAAAAGACTTGCTGCAAAAGGTAAAGCACTGATGACCTTCTGCCTGTGTGCTCTTCTGGAATGTTTTTTTTCCAGCTAATAAGCTCCCGACTTCTTATAGCGCGAAAATGTGATATCCCAACTCGGCCGCCTTCTCGACTCTGATCCAAGCCTTACATCGTCTGCACTAAAGCAAAACAACTTGCAGCTTCTGCGTGACAAGCTATCTGACCACAAGCGTGATCTTGGCCGTTTGCGCACAACGCTACAACAAGCTCGCGACCGCGCTAACCTGCTCTCTAATGTGCGTGATGACATTGACCAGTATCGTGCCAACAATCCTGAAGCAGTCGAGGCAGATTACATGCTTGATGAGCGCAACCGCATCGATAATAGCCACAATATGGCAGATAGTGTTCTTAGTCAGGCATATGCGGTGCGGGATGATTTCATCGTTCAGAGTCAGACTCTGCAGAATATCGGTCGGCGCATTACACATGCCGCAAGCCAGGTGCCTGGGCTGAACCAGCTCATGAACCAAATATCAGCGCGGAAGCGGAGAGATAGCATTATTATGGGCTCATTCATTGCTTTCTGTTTCCTCATGTTCTGGTGGTTCTTCTAGGCTGTTGAGCATGTCTTGTGCTTCTGTTGCTATCGTTGCTTCATATCATTTGTTTCCCAGGCTAGGCTTGGGATGGCGTTTTGGGAAAGCATGTTTTGTGTGTCTTCATCTTTTTTTGATCGTCTTGCAATCTGCTATCAAACGAGAAACCATGACATTGTGTTATCTACATATATCCTAACACTTGCCATTATACCTATTGTACAAGGCCCTTAAAGTCGGACAAATGAATTTCGTGGCTTTTATACAGTCTATCGCGTACTACGATGCACTTGCGTTCAAGGCATCTGGCTGTGTCTTTACAGTTTTACTAGCGTTCTTCTTGGCCACAACGTCAAGCTTCTCCTTTTTGAGTTCATCAACTACGCGTTGAAGACCCTTCGCAAGGCTCTCGTTTTCCACTGGATGCGGGGGTCCACTCCCAGCCCAGCGGATACGGCAGTGTTGGTCGACAATGTAAACATAGCCGACCTTGCTGTTGAGATATCCAATGTGTTCTCGGATATCATCTGTGATACCCTTTTTGATGACAAAATACTTGCTCCAGTCTTGTTCGGCGAAGTTTCTGCGTATCGAACTCATGAAAAGCTTGATCATCCAAGCCTTGATAGAGTTTTCTTCGATGTTGCAGCGCACAATCTGAGCCTCGGGGTTGCTTTTGAGAACCTCAGCAAGCTGGGGATTTTTAGCTGGGTTGATCCAGGAGTCGATCTGGGATTCAGCCCATCGACCACTCAAGAGGGCAACAACGGAGGCATTTCCAGTGAGCACTGGCGTAGTGTCTCTTTCGAGACCAGAGTTTTCAAGAGTCACGCCGTGGAGGTTTGGGAAGAATAGGGACTTTTCAGCTTTGAATACACGGATAGGCCCAATGAAAGACTTTCCATCGTGCATCTTGATGTTGTCCCAGTCGCGGAAATACGGACGAGAGATTTTAGCCTTTCTATCAACATTGTTAGGGCCCTGGAGATACGGGAAGCCATGAAACACCGAAACACATACAGTTCTTCCCTTCGCACCAGATGCTTGTCCCAGTTTGTCAGATCCTCTCGCTTTTGCATCAACGTTCGAGGATCAATGCCCGTATTCTGCCCAGGCCGAGGAGGAGCTAACATGCCAATTGGGCGCGGAAGAGGCTGCGGCGTAAAGTCCTCGACCTTCATACCGTAGGATCGCGGAGCGTTGATTGGGGGCGCATCTTGGGTAGTAGCCTTCGGGGCCGCGCTGGTGACGGCATCGGTCTTGGGCGCTTCGGTTTGCACAAGGCGGATAGAGCCAATGGTGGGAGTACGCGAGCCGATATGTCCGGCTGCATGCCGCAGCAGGCGCTTTGATGCTACTTGAAGAGGCATGGCGATGGTGTTTGTAGTGAGGTCGGTTGGTTGGTTGGTTGGTATATGAGCCGGAAAGTGCAAGGGCATAAACGCTTTAGTTCATAGAGAAGTGGGCGTCACCGTTTTCTGAACGGTCCCACTTGGCTGTAATTACAGGGTCTGTCTTGAACGCAAGGCCGACGGGATGGGATGAGTGAACGGGACGAAGAAAGCGACTATAGTTTCTGCATTCAGAACAGACAATATTTTGCAGATTGAATAAGCACGCAATACTACGGCGCTCGACATTCATGATATGTTGCTTGCTGTAGTTGTAAAGAGCGCTTGATATTCAATTGTAACAGCCCTAAAGATACGCACCATTAGGGTTATGCTACCTACCCCATACCTTTAGTGCTGCCTGTGCGTTCTTGAGAACGGCTTTAGTCTTTTGGCACCCAGCCGGCTATTGACGGTGTCTGGTGTGCTGAGAGCCGAGACACAGCATGCGCCTTACTATTAGAAAATCATGGGAAGCACAAAGGGGACGGAAAGGTACTTGTTGTTGGAGAAAGATGGAGAGTCGAAATAAAAACCGGACAGTTTTTTTCCTCTCAACATTTTACACGATCACGACCAACACAGAACCGGCTTCTTCTGTTATTTTATTCGAGTAGTTTCCCCGGGCCGTTGTATTTTCAATACTACCTACACCTTCCTGTTTTGAGCCGAGATAAGCTGCATACATTCTAAGCTCCGACAAAACCAAAAAGAAACAGTGCAACACACACGCATGTTATCGGTCTCATTATCGGCGGCACATCAAGCTCCTGGCATCTAGTACCAGAATCATGCAACGCAGCACTCGAGTTTTTCGGGCTCTTCCCGTCACTAGACATTTAGCCGTACGCCAGGTCCGCGGGCTCCGGATGTCGCCCGCACTGCAAGCAGTGAAGCCTGTGGTGTTGGCAGATATAGGTGAAGGTATGAACAGTAACTACATATTGTCTTCAATGCTTGCAGCTAACCTGAGTATCCAGGTATTGTGGAGTGCGAAATTATCCAGTGGTTCGTCCAGCCCGGTGCTCGGGTTGAGGAGTTCTCCCCTTTGTGCGAGGTCCAGAGCGACAAAGCTTCGGTGGAGATCACAAGCCGGTTTGCTGGGATTGTCAAGAAGCTCAAGTACGAGGCAGGAGAGATGGCTCGGGTGGGCCAGCCATTTGTGGAGATTGATATTGATGGAAGCACCGAAGAGCCTGGAAATGCCAAGCAAAATGAACAACAAAAAGAAGAAGAAGAAGAAGAGGAAGAGGAAGAAGCGGAGCCAGCTGTAGTCGCCCAGGAGGCGCCGGCGGATATCTCTGCTGCCGAGAAAAAGAGGCTTTATAACGGTGCTATTGCAACCCCGGCTGTAAGGCATCTGTCTCGCCAGCACGACATTGACATCACGCAGATCCGCGGCACCGGCAAAGACGGGAGGGTTTTGAAGGAGGATGTTCACAGTTATCTGAAGATCAGAGACGCGCCTGCATCTCAGAGCCAGGTCTTACATACGCCGATACCAAGTGGCCAGCAAGTTGAGAGGGCCGTGCCGCTGACAGGTACGCAGACTCAAATGTTTAAGACGATGACAAGGTCTCTTGCCATTCCTCATTTCCTTTACGCCGACGAAGTAGACTTTACTCGACTGGACAGCATGCGGTCTCGGCTGAATACCGTTCTCACCACCCTTGACTCTGTCGGCATATCGAAAGTGTCTTTCCTGCCGTTCATCATCAAAGCAGTCTCGATTGCCTTGCAACGTTATCCAATTCTTAATACCCGCGTTGAGGTAGGCTCGGGATCCAAGCCACAGCTCATTTACCGCTCACAGCACAACGTTGGAGTGGCCATGGACACGCCACAAGGACTTGTCGTGCCTGTGATTCAGGACGTGGGAAGCCAGTCAGTAGTTTCTATTGCCAGCGAAGTTGCCCGCCTCCAGGCTCTGGGACTACAGGGTAAGCTGTCGCCGCGTGATCTCCAAGGGGGCACCATTACGGTGTCAAACATTGGCTCGATAGGAGGGACATATGTGTCTCCAGTTGTTGTCGATAAGGAGGTTGCGATTTTGGGTGTAGGTCGCATGAGGAAGGTGCCGGCGTTTGGCGGGGAGGATGGCAAAAGCATCGTGGAGAAGTGCGTCTGCAATTTTAGCTGGAGCGCGGACCATCGGGTTATTGACGGGGCGACGATGGCGAGGGCAGGCGACCTGGTCAAGAAGCTAGTTGAGGAGCCAGAGTTATTGATGGTTCAGATGAGGTAAGAGGCACATGAATGCTGGCATTATTTGTGTAGCTACTCTAGGTGTGTGCTATTTGACTGCTGTTTATTATTCTCTTTCTTGATTGTTACTGTTGCCGTCTTGGGTGAGTAGCGAGCGGTCTGTCAAGTGGAAGGGTTGAGCCGGTGGGGATTGTAGGAGCATGTCTCCACACTTCCGATACTGCCGGTCCGAAACCACCGTCTGACGGGTAGGGATTACAAACACTAGGAGAAAATGCTGGAGTTTTGGGGTGCCGCAGCTGCAACAGCTGCAACACATCCTTGGACTTTTTTTTTATTCTTTTTTTCCCTTTTTTCCCTTTTTTATATTTCTTTCTGTTTCTTCATTATCCCCCTGTAGGTTCCCCAACAGCCTCTGCATGTGTTGTCTTAGCACATGACGTGTTTCTGGATCAATTGGTATGGAGAAACAGGGCGTCTCGTGACTCGGTATAGGGGTATAGTGGTAGATTTTGTTGATTGAGTGCTAGCAAAAAAACACACCGAGTGTTGTTCCCCACGCTGTTTCTAAGTCACGCCGCTCCGTCTCTGCCCTAGTACTTGGAAAGCTCAGGAATATTCCAAGGCAGCCATCACTTGGAGCATTGATTGACTCATGGCTGTTGAAGGGACGTCGGCAGTGGGGATGTAATTCGCAGCCAAGTAACAGGGCCTACGCCGCTAGAAATAGATTCTGCCGCCACCACAGTACAGGGCGGTGCGCTACTGTTTGAAGTTAATGGCCATTTCTGATTGGTACAGGAATGAAACTGTGTGGGGTCAGTGTATTTTACCGTCCATGTAATTACAGGCCTAAACGGTTAGTTGCCGGGTGCTAAGACAAGCTCTATGATCAATACGTAATAATGCCTCGCCAAGATGGCAAAACAAAAGATACATTATGCTATGGAAGATGAAAAGCGAAAAGGCCTGGCCCGACAGAATACCAGTGTCGACGGCAGAATACCAAGTCCCAAAAGAATAGCGCGAGGCAAAAAAGCAAACAGATGGTTCCCAATCCCAAAAAGAAACATGCGTCAAAGGAATACAAGAAACAATACAACAAAGACAGGCGAATGAAAACGAAAAGGCCCCAGCCAAGCAAGCCAAGCCGAGAAGAAGGGCACTATGAAAAAGAAAAGAAAAAAGCAATGGGGAGAACAGAAGCACTCCATGGGCTGCAAATGAGCTTGGACGAGATCATGAACAATCCAAGTCAAAGGGCAGGCCAAAGTAGTCGAAAAGCCAAACGCCGAGACCCGATATTGCTCCATATGCGAAAGCATCAGAGACTACTACTAAGAGACAGAGAAAGAATAGGAGAGAAAAAAACAGACAGGTAACGCCAGAGAGAGGTCCAGCAAGCCGCTCTAGTCCATGCCCGTTAGGACAGCCTCCAGGGCATCATGCATGACGACGTCCATTGGCCGACTGACATCTACAGTAACAACGTCGGTCTCGCTTTGAGTCGGCCGCTCAAGAACATCAAACTGGCTGCGCACCATGCTGGGGGGCATGAAGTGGTTTTTACGGCCAGCAACGCGCTGTACTAGCACGTTCTCAGGAGCGTCGAGGTAGATGAAGTGGATGTGGAGGGAGGGATTGAAGTAGCCGGCCACGCGAATGACATCACGGTACTTGCGCTTCAGCGCTGAGCAGGTCAGCACAACGCCGTCAGAGCCATCGTCGATGCGGCGCATGGACTCTTCGCGAAGTGCTGTCAGCCAGTCCCAGCGATCAGCATCGGTAAGCGGGATTCCGTTGCTCATTTTTTCGACATTGGCAGCAGGATGGTACTAGACAAAGGGGGAGACAGAATATGTTAGCCAGCCTGTACGTGCAGTGTATGTGTATGTGCAGCTGTGCGGGCAGCTTGAAGCCGGTAGCTTACCTCGTCGCCCTCGATATAGGGAAAGTTTAGCGCTTCCGAGAGATATGCAGCTACGGTGCTCTTGCCACAGCCGGCAGGGCCAGTAACGAGCCAGATGTGGTGGAACTTGTGCGGCGGCAGGTTGTGAATGCGCACTGAGCTGTTGGAGGCATTTGAGGGCTTGATGGCCGACATGTGAGGGTTTGTGGAGGGCACGGAGACAGATGGGGCCGAGTTTGATTCCCGGGTGGATGGAAGAGCCACGGCGACGGGGGTGTTGTACGACAACATGGCGAATGTGGAGGAAAGAAGTAAGAAGAGAATAAACGAGGTGGTGTTGCAAGTAACTGTGAGCAGAATACCAGCGACAGAGATGACTAGATGGGGAGAGGTTTTCAAGTGCAACGCGCGAGCGGAATAGACGAGGAACAAGCAAGAAGAGATGCAAAAGAGGACGGAAATAAGGAAAGCCTAGCGCTAGTTAGCATTGATTTTTTTTTTTCAGCGCCATGGATCAAGTGCTGTGAAGCTCGGTGAGAGGAACGCAGCGCTGACTCTATGGGAATCAAGAGGAAGGCGTCTTAGAGCAAAAACTTACCAAAAAGGGTTTCGGCACTGGGAGATGGAGAGTGTAAGTCAAGGCAAGCAAGTGGTAGAAGAGGCAGGGCAGGAGAAGACCAGAGCCAGTGTAATAGAGGGGGAGGCAAGATGGACGCGAGAAGTATGGTGAAAAAAGAGCAGGCAAGTGCTGAAAGCTGGAAGTATTGGTGAGGATGGGAAAGTAGAGGAGAGGCACGATGAAGCAGTTCTCAGATGGCGAGCAAAAGGGTGGGCATGACGGCCGACTTATAGCAGAGGAGGCCGGCTGGCAACTAACACACGACATAGGGAGAGAATAAGAAGAGATAAAATAGCGATAAAATAATCCTCATGTGCATGTGAAGTCGAAGGGTATGTTCATTTTCCCTTTTTTTCTTTCTTTTTTTTTTTTCGTGGCCATGTCCTATTCCGTGCTTCCTTTCTTCTCTCTACCGTCGGCAACTTGGCACCTAGGAGCAACGAAGTCACCAAGCATTATGGCAGCGACGAAGCTTGACTCTGGTTGGTACATTATTGGTGCCCACGTATCCACCCAGTAATGTCTCTCTTGCCACACTGAGCCACCACTAATGGACTGTTAAAGGGCCTTTGCTATAGAGAGTATGGGGGTCAGTTTTCATCCACTTAGAGCTATGCAAAACCAATACTCGATTAATGGCCTTGCCCCTCACTTCAACCTTTTCTCCTGCTCTTCTCTTTCTCTCTCTCTGTTCGCCCACTCGCTCATGCACTTCCATGCCCCCCTTCACCCTTTCCTTTCACTCTTTAGGCTCTTCTCCCCTACCCCTTCGATTTGGAGTTGGAGTTCTTTCCTTCCTTCCTTCCCTGGCTTACAAATGTCTCTACTGGCCATTAGGTGTACATATCGTGTCTGTCGAAGGACCTGGTAGCTGCCCTCGTGACTACTGTGTACAAGGGATGGCAATGCGCCCCTGTCCACAACCAAAATTGGCAAATGGCACGAAATAGGCGTTGAAACTCGGACGGCTAACCTCCTTCGTGTTGTATCGTGACTGGCTCTTGGGGCTCCTTGCCCCTTTCTCTCTTGCTCTCTATAGAAGGCCCTGCTAAGCCTTGGATTAGCTACCCTTCTTTTCTCCAGGTTGCCAACTTGGGGTTTGCAGTTTTCTCTTCCTATTCCCTTGATAGCGGGGGCTTCTCCGCCTGTGTGGGCGTTCGTAGCGTAGGGAAAAACAGAAAGGAATAGAGAAAAAAACAACAAAGCGAGACTGCTGTCCCTGTTCTTGTAACCAGCAGTGCAACCAAGCGATGCCCAGAGACGACGAAAGCCTTGCTCCATCTCCGGCCTCAAGTTCGGCTAGTAACAAGCCTGCCAACGTTTCCTGACTGTTGCGTGCTCCTTTAGCCTCTAAGCTCGTTTGAAGCTATCCGCAAGCTACATATAAGCCGCAAAGACAGGGGAACTGGAAATGCCCTCTTCGACGTTTGAGAATCAAGACCTTTCAGGGCAGGGAGGGAGCTTTGCCCGGAGTAGTGGGATCAAGTCGGCCAAATTAAAATTCCCCTCCAAGTCCAGCCAGAAATATTCCTTTTTTTTTTTCTTTCCTTTTCCTTTTTCTTGTGCTCCTTTTTGCACCTCTCAACCGGATAGCATCGCCCGCCAAGTCTAGCCCGGTCTTTTCGAAAAGCAAAACAGCAAAAAAGACAGAACCCCCATCCCAGCTCATCGTGTGAGCCTTAGCAAAAACAAAGGCTTTTCTCCTCTCAATCAAAAGCGTGGGATGTCGCGATTCAAGCTGTGATCTCAAGCAAGGAACACCCCAGTGTTCAGTAACCGCCAATTAGCAACAAGACGGCGATGCTCAAAGTGGGGCAGTGGTCGCACACAAAGTAGAAAGTGCAAATATTATCTGAAAAATTCAACCTACTTGCATTCTCCCCTCTGCCCTTGGCCTACACACAATTTGACCGAGACTGGCCGGCAGATTGGAAAAACAAAATAGCCCCGATCGCTGCTGGAGGCTGCGTTTCCGATATCCCTTCCCATCCACCATGTCTTCTACAAAAGGATTCCCCGGGCGACGTTCATTTCTGGGGCCCTAAACATGGCGTCAATCACATGCTTTACCAAGCTGGCGTATGTGTGATCACCTGCACCCCATACTAACAAAACAGACAAGGCCAACCAGCAGGCTGCATGCACGCTGCGTTGCGTTACGCATTGTCATCAACAAAGTCACCGCTATCTCTAGTTTGGGGCTCGAGTCTGGGTCTCAGCCCAGGTCTGAGTCTAGCCCGGTCTTAATCTGTACATGCACTCACCCTCACCACCTGTCTCGTCTCTGCAAGGTCTCTCGGGCCCCAATGCCAACCGGGCTGTGTGAATGTGATATAATGTCTTAAAATCTCAGGTAGACTACATCCAACAACGGAACGAGATCCTACTCGTCTACCAGCCTACGTGCGTTTCCAAACGGCAACGCGCACACATTCCCACAAACATACACACGCCTACACGCAAATACACATATATACGAGCGCGGGGAAGGCGGCGGTTTACTTGCATCCAACCCGCCATCAATCCTGACACGCACACGCACGCTTGCTTGCTGTAGATTCTCACGCTATACAAACGCGCGCTCATCTTGAGTCCAAGGACAGAAAACTGCTCGGCTTTGTGCTGAACCTGCATCTGGTGTCACCACCAAAGTGTCTTTCCCGGCCGCAGCTACGTCAAAAGGTTGTTTTTGGCCTGGGTCTTAGGCTAGGTGCTACGAGTGAAAGCTGCCGCAAATGTTCTCCGAGCTTCCGCGTTTTCTTGTGGTACGCACTCGCAAGTGATATACGGCAAACAACATACGACAATGTAGATGAATCATGCCCCCTCTTCCTCGCCACTGAGAATAATCTGAAATGCAGAGAAATCAGGGCAATCCAAGTCACGATGCGGTTATAGTATTTCTATTTTTGCCGCCTCCCCCCCTTATCTCCACGGGGCCGCATTATGCCTCAGATTAGCAAGAGAGAAAGGAGCCCAAGTCTTCATGTTCTTAAGGTAGCAATATGACAGCTCAAATTTCCTTGTGGAATCATTTAGCATACAATTTGTTGTTGGGATCTAGCCCTGCT
>NETT01000368.1:0-24489 GCA_003449175.1 Ceratocystis smalleyi
CCGACAGCTTCTTGACCTGAATAAACGCTGTAGAGATCCGCAAGGAGCCACGGTGCAGGCCAAGCGCAGATAGTTAGGTAGAGGATAAATACAACAACAACAACAACAACAACAACAACATCATCATCGGCCCAGGACCGATGGTGTAGTTGGTTATCACGTTTGTCTAACATCTCATTGCCCGATGGGTGGACACAAAAGGTCGGCGGTTCAAGTCCGCCTCGGTTCATTTTTGCCGGCTGTGGAGGACGAAGGGAGAGAGAGCGCTCGGGCTCTCTATCTTGCTGCTTGCTTGCTTGGTTTGATTTGAATTTATTCGTCGTCTTTTTTTTTAAAATACGTTGCTGGCGTTTTACGGACAAGATTTTAAAGAGCACAAAGGCGACCAAATACGTTGCTAGCGTTCTCCATCGGAACCTGAAGCACCTGAAGNAAAACGGCGCCAGAAAAAGCAGTCTTACTAGGGTCGATTCGGGGGACTGGACTCGAAAAGCCGACAGCTTCTTGACCTGAATAAACGCTGTAGAGATCCGCAAGGAGCCACGGTGCAGGCCAAGCGCAGATAGTTAGGTAGAGGATAAATACAACAACAACAACAACAACAACAACAACGAGCCCTGGTTGCACAATTGGTTAGTGCGTTGGACTTTTACGAACACTCTTCGAAATAGCCATCCAAAGGTTGCGGGTTCGAGTCCCGCCTGGGGCGCGTTTGTCTCTTTTTGCCCATTGTCAACACATGTTGTTTTCTTGGTTCCTCGCTGCGTGTACGGCTGTAATGGTCATATTGGATGAAGGCGTGTCACAATTTCTCGAAAGCTGTGGAAAATCAGTAGGTAGCCGTTAAATAATACAAACAAACAAACAATTTCTCGACATGGTTTCCACCAAATCCGTGGTTGTACGGCAATCGGTGGGCTACATGAGGCAAGGATGTATGCATTATTTTACGTCTACCTATGCAAGAAGATGGTACTCCAATAACCAACCTCATGCCGTGCTTCCCCTTTTCTTTCCCAGATGCGCTTGACCAGAGCCACCACTTGAGCTTCTGCTCCTGTGGGATTGACCATGGCTCTTTACCCCTGCATCTTCCTGCCAAGATAGCCCTTTTTCCTTGTCGTCTGTCTCCTTCCCCTAGTCCATCTCCCACCCTTGACACATAACGCTTGGAGGGCTTGATTGGCAAGGGGCTGTCTTTTGCAACAAGCGAGAATGAAGGAGTGAGGTAGCTAGGGAAAAGCATGTGATGTAATAACTGTCTACATGGGAGGGGAGGGGAGGAGCGGGAACGAGAGGGAGAGGGGGCGTGGGGGGGGAGGGGAGACGTGTAGCATTGGGAGCTGGGCACTGAGAAAAGAAACCAGCATGCCGTTTGTTTGCTGGTGGAAAGAGCAGAGCAAAGCAGACAGGCCTCTAAGTTCTCGGGAATTGAAACAGCCGCCTCGACCTCAGGCCAATCCGCTGACTACATGGGCGTGATGGGAGTGGCCCAAGCACTCTTCCCATTCCAAAATATGTACTTACAAAAACAACTTGCACATGCAAGAAAAGCAATCAACGCATTGGCCACAAGAGCATCGACATGGCCGCGGTTCGTTTTGTGGACAGTACGCTGGTAGGCCAAGCGGACAAGACAAGCTGAGCTGAGGGCTGTTTTTCTTTTTTGAGAGCCATGTGAAGCGTGATGTGCAGGTTGGCGTATGGCAGCAGGATAGCTGACAGAAGACCTGTCCGTGGGAGGGAAGGGGGAGACGGACGAATAGAGCGAGCAGACCCAGGGATGAGCGGATGAGACAGGTTCAGAGAAAGACAGAGAGGCGCACAAAGAAGCGTTAGCTGTCCCATCGGATAGTTACATCGAGCGAGATCATATGGCTAGTGTAGTGCGGACAGCAGGCGCACTGAAGACTCTAGTAACGAGTAGGCCAAACAACTCCGAATTAGAAGAACCACGCACTTGGCGACTTTCTAGGCTTCTTTTCGAACAAAGAAAAGAACAAAAAAGAAAGAGCAAGGCAAGGTAGTTGCTCTCTGTACTGCGGGAAGTTATCCCAACCTTTTTTTTTTTTTTGCAGTTGCTTCATTTGGAAAGCAGGTTCTTCTCCACTCTCGACCGATCCTGCCATTTTGGGGAGAGCTGTGACACCTTACTTTGTTATTTTCTCTTCTTCTCTTCCTCTCTTCCTCTCTTCTCCCCTGCCTGGTCCTCCTTCTTTTGCTGCTTTTTGCTTCTTCTTGTTACTTTCTTCCTTGTATACTTTCGTTCTTGCCTCTTCTCGTTTCGCTGCCTTCATCTCTTTCGTCACGTCCTGTCCTGAGCTGCGAGAGACTCGCCGCTTCTCTCTCTTATCTACCTACGCTCCTTTTACCCTTTCTTATTAGTATACCACTCGGCACACACACACCCACACACCCACACATTGACCGGCACCTGCATTCTTTACGGCAAGACGATCCGGATATCATCATTGCACCACATTCGCTTGGAACTTCCACAACATACGACCTATAAACCTTGCTTTTCAACTACACTCGTTCAATCCTTGTCCTGTCCTCTTTCGCCTGTCCCTTCCGCGCATCATGGCGTCCAGATATCTCGTTGCCTTGCTGGCTTCTATCGCCGCGGCCCAGGTCACGACTGACTGCAATCCCATGGAAAAGTCATGTCCCAACGACCCAGCCCTCGGAACCACCCACGAATGGAATTTCACTACACAGCCCGATGCTAGCATATGGAAGCAAAAGGTCAACGGTGTCACTTTCGACCCAAAACTCGGAGCCAAGTTCACAGTGGCCAAACAGGGTGACGCCCCTACGCTCATGTCCAACTTCTACTTCTTTTGGGGCCGCACTGAAATGATGTTGCGCTGTGCTAGTGGCACTGGCATCATCAGCTCTATGATGTGGCTCTCAGATGATCTGGACGAAGTTGATTTTGAGTTTCTGGGCACGAAGCCCAACCAAGCAGCCACCAATTTCTTCGGCAAGGGTATTGAGAATTTTGCCAATGGCGGCACTCACGACGTTGCCTTTGACAACCAGGCCGATTTCCACAACTACACTGTTGACTGGACCGCGGACTACATCAAGTGGTATATCGACGGAGCGTTAATCCGCACATTAAGCCCCAACGAGGCCAACAGCTCCTACACGTTCCCACAGACACCCATGAGATTCTACATTGGCATTTGGGCTGGCGGAGATCCCCGCTTGCCCCAGGGAACGCGGGACTGGGCTGGTGGCGACACCGATTATAACGCCGGACCCTACGACATGTATGTCAAAAGTGTCAAAATCACCGACTACAGCAACAATAGCAAGGAGTATCAATGGAGTGACCGCACCGGCTCATCTAGCAGCATCAACATCATCAGCGGAACCAGCAGTGTTGCGGCTGCACTCAACAAGGCCCCCGAGAAGTCGCTTTCTGAAAAGTTCGACGAGCTGTCTTCTGGGGCTAAGGCCGGAATCTTTGGCGGTGCTAGTTTTATTGGCATAGCTGTTGTGGCCGCCGGCCTGTTGTACTTCTTTAGACAACGTAAGCGTGGCGCTGCCGAGGCTGCAGCTGCAGAGAAGGCCGCCGAGGAGAGCCGTCGTGAGAACGACTCTATGGCGGCTAGAGGTATCAACCCAGACTCTTTCAATGGCTCAACAGGCGCAGAGTTAAGCCAACTCACTCAGCAAGATTCTAACTACGCCACTAATTCCATGCCCAACACGCCGGTTAACCCCCATGGCCCGCTTGATTCGTATGGCGCTCCGACCATGAGTGGCATGCCTGGCTCTACCATGACTGCAGGGACGGGAGTCGCGGCTGGCGCAGGAATGGCAGCTGGCGGTGCATACGCCGCACAATCAATCAGCCGCAAACCGCACCCTGGTGGCAATCCCTTCAACGAGCGTTACGCTTCTCCTGCTCCTAGCGGCATGTCAACAACAAATAATCACACGTACCAGAACAGCGGCATGGCATCGCCCGGCCCCTACGACAATGTCGGCTACGGAGCTAATCCCCACAGCCCTACGGGTGGCATGCCGCAACACAATGGAGCACTAGGTGCTAACGGTGGCATGGCATCGCCCGGTCCCTACGACAATGTTGGCTACGGAGCTAATCCCCACAGCCCTACGGGTGGCGTGCCGCAACACGATGGGGCGCCAGTCGCCAATGGTGGGTTTGGTGGACCTGGCGGTTATGAGCGCGTAGCTTCACCAGCCAGTAATCTAGGCTATGGACACCAGAACTACAGCAATTATGCCCCTGACCTATCCTCGCCATACAGCGAAGGATACCAATCCTCAGTGCCTCCAACATATGGTGGGGGCTATGGGCAAACTGCAGATGGCTCGATTCCTCTCCAGAACAGAAAACCCACGTTGCCACACAGGGGCAATGGGGGTGGCTTCTATTAAGGGAAAGGAGGACAATGCCATGGAGTCTGCGTGTCGCTGGCAGCGGGCTCCGCTCATCACATCTGCTTGAATGGAAGGGGCAGTGTTTTTATGTATGGACTTTTATTTGCTTGCTTAGCGGTTATGGGTTTTTTCTTTCTTCTTTTTCCATTTTCATTTTATTTCTTGAGGTATGTTTAGGACTACTTCATGTTATTATTTATGCACCATTGGCATGGCGGTGACACGGAATTGACGCCAACATTTACTTATATTATGTTACAATGACGTCAAATATAAAAAACCTGTAACTTTGTTCAGTATGTGAACGGATGTGAGTGAATATACCCGGACCCTTGCTACCGTTATGATATAACCCGTAACCGTAGCCGTCCACCCACCTCGCTCCTCTCCTCCCCCAGCACTCCCTATGTACCTGCTTTGGATTGGGCTATATCTAGCAAGCTTTGGAGTGTTATACTCTTCGGCCGCTCAATAGGAAGGCCTAATACACGATCCCAGATTAGCTGCGCTAAAGGACCAAGGCCACGACTGACACCAAAGGTTGCTGTGTAGTAGAGTGTTTCCTTGAAGCCATAGTGATGGAACAAAACACCTGAGCTCGAGTCGACATTGGGGTATGGGTTGTTCGTCTTGCCGTGGGCCTTGAGAACCTCTGGGGCTATTCGACTATTGAGCTCGACTATTTTGAACACAGGGTCGGCTACAATATCCGGCTGCGACGTAGCAAAGTCCATTAGAGCGGAAAACCGGGGGTCCGGCTTTCTGAGCACAGCGTGGCCATAGCCAGGAACTACACGACCCCCCTTTAGAGTTGACCATAGATAGTCTTTGATGTCAGCCTCAGTGTAGTTTTCGGGAATAGCATCCTTCATCTGGATTGTCCACCGAAGGACTTCCTGGGCAGCAAGCCTGGGTTGGGCCGTGTTAGCTTTTACCAGACAACGAAAACAATATGGCGACACCAACATGAGCCCAAACTTACCCATGGAGAGGGCCAGCCAGGCCCTGAAGACCAGCACTGTAGCTAAGGAAAGGGTCGCTGAGGGCACTGCCAACAAGATGAGTAGCATGGGCTGAGACATTGCCGCCCTCATGGTCGCCGTGGAGCGCTAGATAGAGGCGGAGAAGGTCCTGGAAACTCTCATGTTTTTCCCCCCCTTTGCCTAGCATCACAGCAAAGTTATAGGCCCAATCGCCGCCGGCATCAATAGCTGGAACCTTGGAGCCGCTGTTTTCCCCTGGACCGTAGCTGTGCGCATATATGGTAGCAGCAATAGTGGGAAGCTTGGCAAGTAACGAAATGACGTCATCGAAGATGGGCTCCCAGTAATCCGCCTTCCCTAGCCCGTTGGCATAGGCCGTAGCAAATTTTGATGTATGGCTCAAGGAAGCCACAGCCATGGAAAATGCTGTCATGGGGTGGAGGCTTTTGGGGAATGAAAGGAGCAGCTGCTTGGTAAAGGCTGGTAGCTCGGCCTTCTGGGCTAGTTCGGCGCTGAATGTCCGAGTTTGCTGTGTAGAAGGCATCTTGCCCGTGAGCAGGAACCAAAACATAGCTTCGGGGAGCATCTGCTTGCCGGATCTGCCCTTGGGAAGGAGGTCTTGGCACTCAGCAATAGTCTTGCCGTGGAATCGGATACCTTCTTCGGGATCCAGAGCTGATCCTTCCCAGACCATAGCTCTGAGTCCTCGCATGCCACCCACCACATGCGAGACATTTAATGGGCCGATAGACGTAGAGCTGTGGGTTTTGACCTTCTTTAGAATCTCACGTTTGGCTGGAATTACGGACCTAAGGACATCCTTGAGGCTGGGCTCAGCAGTGGTAGTCGCGTAGGATCGGGAGAGTTGTGGGGCGAAGAAGGGTACGGGCCGGGGCTGCTCCACTTGGCGGTTAGCTGCTGGCTGGCTGGCCCGAAAGAAAAGGCGGGAGGGAAGGGCAGAGAGGAGAGGAGAGGAGAGGAGGGGACAGAGCCATGATGTGTACCTTAAATGCAGAGACCGCGAGAGCAGTGGCCCGTTTGGGGTACATTATGGGTGGATAGCGAAGAGTGAGCGAGGGTTGAAGCAAAGTCGAGAGCAGCAGCGCGTTGTCTGATAGTGCAAAGACTGAAAGTAAACAAACCAGTCTAACGATAACAGCGGTCTAGTTAAGGCATGCAAACCAAGGCACTAAAAAGAGCAAGCAGACCAATAGGCAGCGCTACCATCTAGAGAACAACAAGTCAAATACGAGGGCATGAGCAACAGAGAAGAGAAAGAGTACGAGGTTGCTAGATGTGTGTTTTATATGTGCGTCTTTGGCCCCGAGTTGGAGGTTGGAGTAACTACGGGATAAGAAAAGTAGAGAGAGTGTCACATGACGGGAGAGAAGGGCACTTGTTTCTATAGGGAACGATAGACACAGTAAGGAGTACTTGTTGCCGAGCATAGCCTCTTGAAGTGAAGAGAAAAGAGGCTTCCTCTTACCCGCTAGACTTTGGGGTTCAAGCTGCAGCGCAAGTGTGACGTTTATCTTTGCACGAGAGAGACAAACTCCAACTAAGACTTGGGGAAGGACCGTCAGAAACCGAGGTGAATGGGGGACGGCGAGGGACGTCGGGGTTATCAAGGGTTAGCACAGTCCTAGGACCACCAAGTTACGAGTGCCATAGGGTCTATCTATAATGGGATTCGGGTTACGAGAAGGGTTGCAAGCGTGGTGTGTGTCAGCACCTGATATATAGATCTTGGCATATACAAAGCAAAATAAAAATATAAAAATCATGGCGCATATATATTTGTGGCGTCCTCCTAATCCAGGCAGCTCTTCAGCGCGTTGTTCGTCGGCGCCGGGGTGCTGGGCCCCTCTGGGGTAACATAAGCCTTGGTCATGCCTCCGTCCACTACCATATCGTGGCCGTTCACAAACGATGACTCGTCGCTAGCCAGGAACAGAACCGCCTTGGCTTGCTCGATAGCCTCACCGAAGCGACCGGTGGGAAAATGCACAGTGCGACGGAGGCGCTTGGCTTCGTCGTCTCCCAGCCAATCCTGGAGTAGCGGGGTGTTGAGTGGAGCTGGGCACAGCGAATTGAAGCGGTAGCCTTCCCGAGCGTGTACAATGGCTAGCTCGCGTGTTAGTGCTAGGACAGCGCCCTTGGACGCGGTGTAAGCCAGTTGCGGCGTGGCTGCGCCGACAAGGGCCACTACCGATGCCGTGTTGATCACGGAGCCCTTGGTCTTCTTATTGCGACGAAGAGCTAGGACAGCGTGCTTGCTGCCGAACCACACGCCCTTGACGTTGATGTTCTGCGTTAGGTCCCAAATGGCTTCGGGCGTGTTGACGGCATCATCATCCTTTGCGTGCATGATTCCAGCATTGTTGAAGATGATGTCAAGGCCACCCCATGGGTCGAGAGCCTCACAGAGAGCCTGCACCTGGGCCTCCCTTGAGACATCGCAGATCTGCAGGAGCATTGGTTAGCCCACGAGTCTTTGCATACCTAAGAGTAGATGAATACGAGGACGGCGACCAGAATGATGAGGACACACGACATGTGACGGCAACACTCTTTGGTCATTCATACCTGTGTCTCAACCTTGCCCGCACCAGGCACTAGCTCAAGCACCTTGGCCTTGGCCTTCTCTAGGGCTGGGCCAGAGATGTCTGCCATCAACACATTCGCGCCCTCTTGGGCGAACAAAATTGAAGTCTCAAGGCCAATGCCGCTGCAAAGAAGGGAGAAAAGAAAAGAGGTCAGCTGGGATAGGCCATGTGATGCTGGAATTAGAGTTGCAGCGGGAGAGAGGGAGAGAGAATTACCCAGCGGCACCGGTGATGACGGCGTTTTTGCCAGCTAAGCGTCCGGACATTATGGTGAATATAAGATAAGGAATGAGGCAAGACGAGAAGCACGACGGTAACAGCGGCAAAAAGGGCAGCAGATGGTGATATCCTAACAGGCAAAGGGGCGGGGGGGGTCGCTGCGTGTATCGGTGAAGAATCAATGGGGAAGGAGGGCAAAAATAGAAGATCGAGGGAGGAAGGGGAAGGGAAATAGGAAGGAAGTGAAAGAAGGGGAAGGAGAGAGGCCCAAGGAAAGGAAAGCACAGGACTCGGGCGAGACTAAAGTAGGAAGGTCCCTTTTGGGCTTCGTCCAAACAACAAGGAAACTACTCTAAGGGCTACGAAGACTACAGGAGGAGAGGAGGAGAGGGGGAGAGGGGGAGAGGAGGAGAGGAGAGGACGAGCGGGGAGGGGACTGATTACGATTGCAGGACAGATTAATGGGACCTCCTCGGATCTCGTGATCAAAAATGATGGAAGGAATCACCAAGGAAAACGGTCCAAAAAAGGACGAAAAAGGGGATTCAGCCTGGCAATAGATAAGTGCTACGATTATCTACATGTCAAGGGGCTTTGACTAAGCGCAAACTTATCTATGCTATCAGAAAAGGGAGCCAACTAGCAAGCCAGCAAGTTGCAGGGTTGAGACGGCAGTTGCGGTGTTGTAGTACCATCAGCGCTAACGTGCCAGCCAGCGGGCGGAGCGGCTTTCGGCGGGGTACGTATCCGTCGCGTACTGTACTATCCATGGTGGGCTACTTAGCGTAGGG
This sequence comes from Ceratocystis smalleyi, assembly GCA_003449175.1. Classification (NCBI taxonomy): domain Eukaryota; kingdom Fungi; phylum Ascomycota; class Sordariomycetes; order Microascales; family Ceratocystidaceae; genus Ceratocystis; species Ceratocystis smalleyi. The sequence continues at coordinate 9,019 of NETT01000368.1, forward strand.
GGATGGCTGAAGCGTGCTCGACTTTGATAAAGGAAGGAGGAAGCAAAGGAATGAGGGAGGAGGCGTGCATTTAGGAAGGGGGAAGAAAAAAGCGGTTAACGCATGTATGGAGTGTCGAGCAACCAACGACACACACGCTTGATTTATGGCTAAGCTGGCCCGTCTGCTGCAACGCAAAAAACAACAGTGCTTATTATGTAGATACCAGGCTTATCCTAAACACATGCAGGTATGCTATCTCGCCGATTACACCAGACTAATTGGCGTATCGGAGCTGATGACAGCTTGATAGGCTGCAGTAGCATAAGGGAGCAGGGGCCAGAAGCCCCTCAAAGACCAAGTGAAGCGATAACGGCGGTTCGTTCATCTAGCAATGTAACAAGGCGAGGTCTTGAAGCACAGTATTGCGTGGTGGGCTGGCATGCATGCGCGACCGTCGACTGGTCGTGGATCGCAGTGCTTTCTGTCGGATTGTGTTTCTTTTTCGTTCCCTTTTTCTCCTGATCTCTTTCTTGTCTTGTCCTTTTTTTTTTTCACTGCTATTAGCGTGCGTGCTGAAGCTGCTAGATATTCGAAGAGCAGAACTTTTCTGTCAGAGCAAACGAAACCTAGCCAGCGGGTATATAGGGCTCATTGTACCGGGTTTGGGTGGTTGTTGTCGTTGGTAACGCTCAGCTCGACATTGTGATCATTTGATCAGTCGGGGGTCATCTCCGCGGCGGTACTTGAAAGAGAGAGCCGATGTTCCCTGGCATCCGAAGGAGGAAAGTCCGGGGCCATTTCCGCTGGAGGTGACAAGCTTGGGGAGCAAATCCCATTGGCCAAGGTGGGCAGGGGAACACCTGGTTGTCTAAAGCAGAAATGTGACGGGCCCGGGAATGCATTTGTATTAGAGTGATGTTAATGTTGACAGTTGCAGTAGCACAAGCTGGGCTTTCACGTTCTTGGGGTGAGATGCTTTGTAGGGCTATATACAGGGATCACGAGGTCAAAGCCCGCAAGTCTGAACTCTCCAGACGCAAGTTGGAGAAAGGGCGTCTTTGTGCCTGCCTCGCACGATGGTCTTAGTTACTGGGATTGAGGCTCTTGTGAAGAACTTCTGATGGCCAAGAATCCAAGAACGAGAATGTGTCCCCGGCAAGAAGTGATTGGGTCGTCTCAGACGAAGGGAAGGGCACGCCGAGAGAGCTCCTAAAGCAGAACCATAATAACAAGTACGCAAAGATCCAGGCCGTGGGGAAACAAAACAGGGCGACAAGGGCGTGGCTGGCACCGACATATTTCGATATGAGGAGCCTAAAGCTCTTGCCACAGATCTGGGTATAGATACCACGTATAGAATCACCTCTATATCAGCATAGGTACCGTCTCTGGGTCCTCCCGACCTTGAAAGCCAAAAGCTGCCCAGTAGATGCCGGTATTCCTGCTCAACATCCACGCTGAGTAATCGCATCGCTTGTTAGTAGCCAATAGGGTTAACACAACCCTAGACACGCGACTCTAAACCAAACTTCAAGCTTGCTGCTCATCAAAGCTGTCCCCAGAAACATACCAAATTTGCCACAGTATCCGGAGTATCTTAGATAATGGCATCTAACTCGGGGCCACAGGCAACAGGGACAGTACAGCCTGTAAGGCTATCGCTACCGCTGGTAAGCAAGTCTGTTCTGCTTCTATCACGTTCATGCTGATGGCGTAAGACTTTGATATTGTTTAATATCACCTCGCTATGCCGCTTCTGCACCCCCAAAAGCGGAAAAAGAAAAATAGAGCATCTACTGAGCTGTACTGACCAAACCTTGTCTCCATCTCCAGAAGTTCCAGCAAGAAATCTTCCAGGAGGTCCGGGCCGAAGATGAGCTTGTCATCATGGCTCGCGGGCTTGGGCTGCTCCGGCTTGTCGCAAATCTGCTCCATTCATACGACGCTGCTGGAAACAACCTGATCCTGCTGATGGGTGCTGATGAACGCGAGGCTACCTGGCTCGGCCGAAGCCTTATTGAGCACAAGATAGCCAGCGGTGCCACCAAGGCCCGAGGCTTAACATGCATCGACTCCAAAGAAACGCCCAAAACGCGCCAGGAAATGTACGCACGAGGCGGGCTGTTTTCTGTAACGGCCCGCATTCTGATTGGCGATATGTTGTCGGGCGTTGTCCAGGCCGAAAACGTCACGGGAATCGTGGCGCTACATGCCCACAAGTTCACGGCAACCAGTAACGAGGCCTTCATTTTGCGAGTGTGGCGGGGGAAGAATCGCTCGGGCTTTCTCAAGGCCTTTTCAGACCAGCCAGAGGCGTTCATACGCGGCTTTTCGCAGCTGACCAAGATGCTTGGCTCGCTGTTTTTGCGCAAGGTATCGCTCTGGCCCCGATACCACGTGACGGTGGCCAGCAGCTTGGAAGGAAAGCGCCGGGCTGAGGTCATTGAGCTAGAAGTGCCCATGACCGGCGCCATGCTCGATATCCAGAATGCCATCAAGGAGTGTGTGGAACAGTGCGTGCAGGAGATCCGCAAGACGAATACGGGCCTCGATCTGGAGGAATGGGATGCTAGAACAGTCATGCTGCAGAACTTTGACGTCATGATTCGCCGGCAATTAGAACCCAATTGGCACCGCATTAGCAACAAGACGCGGCGCATTGTGGCTGATTTGACCGTACTCCGGGCCCTGCTCCAGTACGTGCTCGAGTATGACGCTGTTGCCTTTCTGGAGCATCTTGATTACATTCATGCCACATACGCACCAGATCCCGGGTCACTGCGCAGCACCGAATCGCCATGGATGTTTCTGGATGCTGCCCAAACCATATTCGAGTCGGCCCAGAAGCGTGTTTATGCTGCTGAGAGGCACTCGGCTAGACACGAGGATGACATTGACGCGCTTCGGCCAGTCCTTGAAGAGCTCCCCAAGTGGGCCATCCTGGCCGAAGTCTTGGATGAAATCGACCGGGATATCCAAACTTCTGGGCCATCTAGGGACGACTCGAGTGGGTGCATTTTGATCATGTGCCAGTCAAGCGCTACCTGCCGACAGCTGCGAGATTACTTGCAGACCATGCACCTCCGGCCCCAGGACACAGGAACGGGCTTAAAGGGGGCCGAGAATGCGCCAGCTACCGACCAACAGTACACCTCTGCATCCTATCTGATGCGCCGCAAGCTGCGCACTTATTTGCGTCGGAAGCGGGAGTTTTCGATGAGGAAAGCCTTGCTGTATGCAGACACACAGAGGTCTCTCAACAAGGCCATTGATCTTACTACCGGTCAGGGCAGAGGTGCGCGCGGGGTAGCTCGTGGAGGGTCCAATGCGAGTAAGCGTCGCCGCGTCCGTGGTGGGGGCATCGTTGGAAATAATCCGTCCCGCACTGAGAACGGCGCCGTGGCTCCATTTACCGAAACGTCGGCACAGGTGGCTGGCCTGATAAATTCTATAGGCGAGGCCCAAGCCCAGAACGCCGATGTTGAGCAGCGGGTCGATATAGTGCAGGATGAATTTGATGACATGGAGCAACAGTACGGCTTATTGTCACTTCAGGATCTTCTAGTCGTTCACGCGTACGACGGCGACGGTGACGACACCATGCTGGAGCAAGTGAAGCCGCGGTACATTGTCATGTACGACGTTGACGCCGCCTTCATCCGCCGCATCGAAGTGTATCGCTCGTCTCACAACGACCGCGATGTGCGCTCGTACTTCATGTACTATGCTGATAGCGTTGAAGAAGAGCGCTATCTCTCAACCGTGCGGCGTGAAAAGGACGCTTTCACGCAGCTGATCCGCGAGCGCGCGAGCATGACTCTGACTCTCGACGTACCCAAAGAAGGCCGGGCCAGCGAGGAGGACCGGTTTCTCAGCCGCATCAACACACGAATTGCTGGTGGCGGGCAGCTCGGCCCTGCCGCTGCCCGCAAGATCTCGCCGCGCGTTGTTGTCGATATCCGTGAGTTCCGATCATCGCTTCCGCCGCTTCTACACGGCCACGGTATGGACGTGGTGCCGTGTCAGCTGACGGTTGGCGACTACATTCTATCTCCGCGCATTTGCGTTGAGCGCAAGGCTATCTCTGATCTCATCCAGTCTCTCAATTCAGGCCGGCTGTGGACGCAGTGCGAAGCCATGTTCCGACACTATGCCTGCCCGTTGCTCCTTATCGAGTTTGATCATAACAAGTCCTTTACGCTTGAGCGCTTCGCTGATATGGGTAGCGGCGGCGGGTCATTTGGCTCTCCTGCCACTGTCGGCTCAGATCTCCAGGGCAAGATTGTAGCTTTGACATTGGCGTTCCCGCGCCTGCGTATCATCTGGTCATCATCGCCATATGAGACGGCCGAGATCTTCCAGAGCCTCAAGAGCCAGGAATCCGAGCCCGATCCACGGGCTGCTGTCGAAGCTGGGCTCACTACAGGTGAGAAGGAAACTGGCGATGGACACTTGGAGCCAACGCTGCAGGCCATGATGGCAGCAATACCTGGAGTCACGCCAGCGAACATGGCGGCGCTGACATACAAGGCAAGGAATATCAAGGAACTGGCCAATACTAGCAGAGAAGATCTGATAAAGATAGTGGGACCCGAGAACGCAGGCAAGATTGATTATTTTTTCAGGAGGAACCTAGCGCATTAGAGGTGATACTGCAGGGCGACAGGCGAGAGGACAACGGGGAAAGCAAAAGACAGCAGAGAGGCATATGTGCCGGCATAACCACCAGCCACAAGACTGCTGGCAATCTTCAAATATTTCCGCCCAACACAGCGCATGTACATCAATGCTTGTTATTAAAGTATGAAAGACTAGCACCCTCTGTAGCAATAAACTTCAAGCGACTCGTACACAGCCCTTCTTTACGCCTGCCCCTCTACACGGTTTCAATGTACCGTCTCATTTCCCAGTCTGTCACTGCCTCTTCCCACTGCCGCACTTCGTGCATGCGTGTCCCGGCAAAATGGTCCACAAAATCATCCCCAAACACCTCCCGTGCCACACTGTCTTTGCTAGCAAAACGCTCAGTAGCTTCGCGGAGGCTCTTGGCCAGTCTCTCGCCCTTGTCGGCATTGCTGCCCACCGCATCTCCCTTGGCTAGCGGAGGGCACGGCAGGGCTAACTGCTTCTGCACTCCTCTCCAACCACAGCCAAGAATAGCTGCCATCACAAGGTGGGCATTAGCATCGGCGCCACAGGTGCGAATTTCAAACCGTGTAGCGCTAGGTTTGGATGTTGGCGGTGCAATCATACGGATAGACGCCCCACGATGCTCCAAGCCCCACGATACTGTGACCGGGGCCCAGAAGTTCTCAACAAGCCGCTTGTAAGAGTTGATTGTTGGCGCCAGCATTGGCATCACGTAGGGCAGACCCTGCAGGATACCAGCCAAAAAGTGACGGCCAAAGTCTGTTAGCCACTCGAGATCCGGATACTCAGGGTTGGGGTCGGGCTCCGTGCGGGCAAACAGATTACGGCCAGTCTCTTGGTCAGTGACAGATACATGGATGTGGCCGCTGTTTCCAGGGAGGCCTTGAATAGGCTTGGCCATGAAGCACGGGATAATATTGTACTTTGTGGAAGTTGATTTCAGGGCAAATTTGAACAAGTTGGCCCGGTCGGCCATCTCAGCAATCTCTCCGTATTCTAGGGCGGCCTCGAAGACGCCTGGCCCACTTTCGGTGTGCCACCCCTCAATATCACAGCGGAATTTACGACACGTCTCGAAGACATCATAGTAGAAGTCTTTATTATGGACAGGCCGGGTCATGCTGTAGCCAAACATACCCGGGGTCAGTGACTGAAGGGCACTAGGAGGATTTGTTTTGAGGAAGTCGGCGGGCGAGGCATCGGAGCCTGGAGCTTTGAAGGTGTAGAACTCGTATTCAGCTGGGAGAGGGGAAGCGCATGTTAGTATAGTCCAAACATAGACGGCGGAGAGTAAAGGAAAGGCTTACCTCCAGCCAAAGCGCTGAAGCCCTGGGCGGCAAGCTTGTCCGTAAAGCCCTTTAAAAGACTGCGCGGACAAGCGCAGATGGGCTTTTGAGTATCCGGGTCAAGGAAACTGACCAGGAACAGCGGCACGTTATCTTCCCATGGAATGCGACGAAAGCTCTTGGGGTCAATCACAGCAATAAGATCGCGGTAGCCATTTTTTAGGTTACTGATAGAAAGTTCTTGTTGGTAGGTATTATCGTGCATGTCCCAGCCGAAGATCACAGAGCAGAACCCAAAACCAGACTTGATGACAGAAAGAAACTTCTTCTTCGACATGAGCTTGCCGCGCAGAATGCCATCGGCATCAATTCCGGCGACCTTGACCTTGTGGTCATTAGCGAGGAGATGGTCAAGATCGTCCAGGGTTAGAGCGAGAGGGTCCGGGGAGTCTGACATGGCGAAGGACAGGTAAAATCCAGGACAAAAAACAGACAAGACGTATAGTACAGCAAGATAGGGTTTAGGCCAAGGAGACTTGAAAGAATCAACAAAAAGACGTTGAAAGATCAAAAAAGGAAAAAAACAAGACCACACGTCACAAAGAAAGTGGCTTACTGCTTCCTCCAAATTGCCTCAAAGCGTCCAAGTTGTTCCCAGTAAACCAACGATGGCGAGCGAAGTGGAGTAGCTGCCAAGCCAGTGCCGTTGGTTAGAGCAGTTGGAAAGACAGAGAGGGAAGCGAAAAGCAGAGAAAACAAGGCAGGGTGTCGTAATGAGACAACAAGAAAAGAGAAGTCGGAAGAAGCGTTGATTGAGACCAATGTGGAGGCTGGGTTGGGGTGGTGGGAGAAAAGCTCCGGGCCGGGCGCGTGTTGACAAAGGAGAGGGAAGGGAACAGAAAAAAAGACAGCAAAACACCGCTAGAAGTGCATGAGGCACGGAAGAAGAAGAAGACGATGGAAAAAAAAGGGAGAAGGCCACGATATCTGGAGTCACAACTTCGTAGCCTGATATATTAGGAGCCAGTCGAAACTCGATGCAAGGCAACTGCCAGTTGGCCCAGACCTTCCAGCGGAAGCTGCCATTTTGTGAACATGATGATGCTCTCTTTTTTTTTCGGCTGCCTTCCTTTCCTCTTCCCACCGTATCACAAAGCCCCGATTCTTTCCTCTCTTTCTTCCCTCTTTCCTCTCCTTCTCTGGCGTTCTTTCTATCTTATCCGTCTTCCTTCCCTTCTTGGCTATCGCCAACGTCCCACAAAGCTAGATCCTTGCGTTGACCCACCCACCCCGCACCTGCCCTTTTTTTTTGTCTGAATCCCTCTTCCTCGGTTATCAGCTTGCCATGCTATAGGATGCGAAGTTCCGGCCTGACTTGAGCGCTGATAAGAAGCAGCCGCCCAGCGACAAAGCGGCTCGTAGCAATATCGCGCACTAGCGAGACCCAAGCCCAACTAGGAAACAGCTTTACAAGCCACGCCACGGACATTCATGCATGTAATCATAAGCCTGATCCGCAGTTATCACTTTGCAGCTTAATCTAGATACCATATCAAGACCTACGTTCTACGTGCTGCTTTTGTGGAACCTACTGCAACTGGTTGATAAGATGATAGGAATCTCCGAGCCCATGGACACCATGCGGTGGTGATAGCAAGTAAGACCGCGGAGACGACTTGTGCTCACATGTGAAGAACAGATGGCAAACTCAAAAAAGAAAGAAAGCAGAGCGCCCCTGGCCTGGCCTATGCGCAATAATATGCTGTTATTTATATCTGCGGATGTATATAACGAGAGTGGCATCGGGCCTTGTTAGATAGTCCAAGACATCCCGTTACTAGTCCTCGCCCTCAATTGCTATCGCCACCTCCCTCCTTGGCCTCGTCCTTCTTCTGCAGCTGCTTCTTAACCCAGTTGGCTACCAGCTCGTCGTTCGGCTGCTGTATATGCTTCAGGCCGGTCCCAAGGCCGGACGCCGTGGTGAGCTGCATGTTACCCATGGCATTAACCGTAGTGTCTATGGTGACCCCGGTTGCTGCTTTATCCTGGGCAGAGTCGCTGCTTTGCTCATTTTTCACGCCTCCTTCGTCTTCCTCTTGGATCACGGGGGGCTTTGTCATGCTTGCCAGCCATGCATGCCGTAACAAAGCAGTGTATGTTGGTCGGTGCGTGGGATTCTTGGCGAGGCAGCTAGCCACAAAGTCTTGTGCGGTAGCCGAGTACCCAACTTCAGGCAGCTTCGGGGCTTCTCCCTTGACAATCGTCTGCACAACATGTTAGCCCCATTTTTTACCTCATAATAATCTTCAAGTCGGCGCAACAGAAGCAAACTTACATTCAACTGCACGAGAATGCTAGCATTGATGTCGTAAGGGTATTTGCCCAAGGCACACTCAATAATCGACAGCCCCAAGCTCCAAATGTCGCTCTGAACGCCATACGACCCGTCATCTTCTGTCTCCAGCGTAGGGTTGCTATGAATACGCTCAGGTGGCATGTAGCTTTGGCAGCCGATGTTAGTCTTAGCCTTGCTGGCAACCAAATCTCCACTGACGCCAAAGTCGCAGATTTTGACCTGCCCGCGCGTGTTCACCAGGATATTGGTGGGTTTCACGTCGCGATGGATGATATTATGTTCCTCCTTAAGCTCATTGAGGCCCAGCACTGTAGCCAAGGTGATGTGCTGCAAAACGTCTTCAGGCACGCCGTCTTTGTAAAGCTTGTCAATAGATCCGCCGTCCATGTACTCGATGCACATGTAAACAAACCCATCCTGCATGAAAGCGCCGTAGAAGTCGATGATATATGGGGAGGCGCATTGGTGCAGAATCATGAGCTCTTTGGCAATGGTCTTGAACTTGGCTTTGTCCAGCTCCATTCGAATCTCCTTCATGGCCATGATCGTGCCACTGAGACCGTCTATGCCATCCTTCTGGCCGTCAGAGCCTGGCTCTGCTGGAGGGTAGTGCATAAATGGCTTGGACCCCGCCAGGCCCAGTCCCATTCGAGGTTGCTTTGGCTTGGCATGTCGTACTTTGTAGACAGTGCCGTAGTTGCCTTTGCCTAGCTCGCCCAAAGACTCGATCTCGTTGAGTGACATGCTATATGTATTGCCATTGGCGAAGTGCACGCCTTCTTTGGTGAGGGTTGCAGAGCCGTTAAAATTGAGCCAGCCTTGCTCTGGATTAATGAATTCTCGGAAATCGTCGATTTGCGAGCCAGTAAAAGCAGATCTTGGGTCTAGGGATTTATTTGCAGCATCGATAGCTGCACCGGAAGCCCCAGCGCTATTGGCGGGCGAGAGAGAAGAACCCGCGCCCATGTCTGGCGCACCAAGATTCATTTTCAGCCCCAAGCCGCGTCGCGCAGCTAGGCCAACTGTTTTAGAGATCTTTCCAGGCAAGGGAGAGCTTTTTGTTTGTATGGGACCGGAGGGTCGGTCGGAAAGGTTTGGGTGCATGGAGGAAGCACTTCCAGCCTGAATACCAGCAGATTCTAAGCGGCTGCCAATCATACTGCCCCTGCTTACAGATGCTTCAGGACCAGCACCGGTGCCCAGATTAAAAGCCGATTGGTTGTCCTGGGGCAAGGAACGGTTAGCTTGGTAGCGGCTGTTCATGAAGTTTACGACACGTCTGTTTGACGTTGAGGTCGAGCCATTGTCTGGGCTGCCGATGCCAGGCGACACGACTGGCTGGCGCTGGTGTCTCAAAAGGCTAAGAGGATTTGTAAAAACATGTGTGTTTCCGCTTTCGGGAATATGGCGAAGGGAGGGTACACGCCTAGTGTTGTCTGCTGAAGATGAAGGAGTGGCGGACGGGGAGCTGTGCATAGCATCGATAGGGGCAGAAGCAGAGTCAGGAGAAGAGGAAGAATCCGAGCTGTCGGAAGATGCCTTGGAGCCGGAGGAGGTACGCCGAAGCGTGTCACGAGGGCTGGGTTTTCCAGACATTTTCGAATCTATATGCTGTTAATATGGGCGATGGCTATCGTGGATGCTTGTCCGTAGTGGCTTTTGCTGTAGTGTATGTATTTTTGGTGTCTCAAAATCAAGCAGTCGGTACTATATTTGATGATGCGGTTGTTGTGGCTTGAGAGGAGGGGCGAGCTGCCTTGGAGGGGTAACGCTGGGGCTTCGGTTTCCAGTGGGCGGCTGTGATTGGACTGCCAGCGAAAGCTTCGGCGGAGTTTGGGGTTTTAAGTATGCAGCTGGATTAGACGGCAGCTTAATGGCAAAAGACGGGCTATGCTGTTACTGTGCAGTGCAGTGATAAGCTGCAAATGTATTTTTTAAAAGGTTAACTTCCCGAGCCTAATTCAAAGCAAGGCGAGTAGTCCACAGCGTCACGCAGGGCGAGCGCAAGTGGTCTATATTCAAAATTTGATTCACGCCCTGTCCACGAAAGATGGAATTAAACGGTTTAAGTTTTGTGGGCAGATTGAGGCCAGGTCGGACAAGGCAGGGGAGGGGAGGGGTTGATGGATGTTCGTCAAGGCCTAGAGACTTGCTAGGGAGGGGAAAAGGCTTCTGTCCTAATAAACACGTCCTGCCTGTGCAGCACTGTATTGTAGTAAAGTACAAAGGCCAAAAGCAAGATGAGCAATAGCGTGCCAACAAATTGAGGCCCAAAAGCAAAGGTGGTGGGTAGAAAGAACTCTACGCTGGCAAAACCAAAAAGGGACGTGTGTGTGCAGCCTGTACTGGAGGAGTTTTGGGGCGGCGTTTGAGTTTGATGGAGGGTTTCAAAAAGAGGCCGGCTAGCTGTTTCTTCTTCTTCTTTTCTATCTCTAGAAGCACGGGAGAGAAGAGACAGAAACAGGATGCCAGGACTGAGGAGACTCAGCAAAACCAGTCGTGCCGTAATCGAATCCGAATCCGAGGTCGATCAAATTGTGACTAAAAAGAAAGAAATGCGTTGTACAGCGCCCGTTCACCTGCCGATGTACTCAGGCGGAAAGGAACGGGAGTAATTGGGTTTTTGATAAATAAAAGGGCGAAAGGAAAAAGAAAGTGGTGAGGCTGAACGAGCCGCAGACACGAATGGCGATGGTGATAGAGAATAGAAGCTTTCAAGGCTGGGATGGGAGGAGCATTGGCCGCTGGGCAGAACCAAAGACAGACAAAAAGCTAAAGAGGGTTGGCAGAGCACAGGGGATATGGGAGCGTAAGATTTAGAAACGACAAGATGCCGACGACGACAAAGTGCCGACAAGAAGATTCCGACGCAGACTGATGCAGAGAAAAAACCATCCGCCAGCCATGGCGGGCGGGGCTAACTGAACAGGTACATGGTACATGGCGTGAACTCTCTACATACAAGAGGGCGAGGCTACGATTTTATTCCACGACGGCAACAGCTATCTCACTGGGTGCAGTCAGCTGTTGAACCTCAGCTCAGGAGCCAGCCAGCAACTCCCCTAGCTCCCACTCCTTCCTTGCATCTCAGGACATCTACCCTCAAATCTTCGCTGCTTCGTATTCTAGGGAATCTTGTGATGTTCTTGCACTCCGGCGCATGGTTCTGGGCGCTCGCACAACAGAGCCCTGATCAGAAACTTGGCACCTCGCACTACTCAAGCTTCCCCTCTTTGTCTAGAGGCTAAAAAGCCGTAGGAGTGACAACGGCTGCATAGCGGGCCAGAAGTATCTCGACAGCAGTCAGCCCTGCTTATCTCAGCGCCTTGGTGTTTTGTGCTGTCGGCAGTTCATTGTGCTTTGTGCTTACTTGTGTGTGAATAGGTATTGCTCATTGTCGTGGCCTCACAGCAAAAACGAATGGTGATTTGATTTAGGTTTACTTGTGCACGCAAGGTAGCTGTAATGCGCTGTGCCGGCTGCTATGCTCGTGCGCACGCTTCTTTTTGCGTGCTATACTATACATATGGACGTGTAGACATGCAACCATCCAGTCATGCAGCTGCTGTGTAGACGAAACGGGTGTTCTGGCATACGACCGACATCGAAATAGCATCTCCTGTCGTTGCCCAGCGGGGCACTGCGTCCCGCATGGAGCCGATTCGTTGTTTTCAGCCCAGCCCACCGGCAGCCTCACTTCCAACCCACCTAATGGACTGATTAAGGTTAAGGTACGCACTCTGCAAGCTTCTCCCGCTCGCCTTCCCTCATCGGGCCATACAGACCTAGTTCTGACTGGACTTACCCATGATGCTGTCTTTTTTTCAGCTACTAGAAGTTGCCACTTACAGGCCATGCAGAACCGGGATTAATGAAGCGACAAGATGATGTGTTAAATGCCAGCCGAGCCGAGCCTGCCGGTTGCTCGTCTTTCCTCATCACCGACTTTGCAATCGTGTTGCCTTGTTAGCGCCTCGGTCTGCCTTTGTATTGTCCATGTTATTCTCCTGTGCCGCTGACTATTCCCTGAAATGTCTTCGTTCCCCGTTATCAACGGCACCGAGGTCGCTATAGAACCGCCTCCGGGCTACATGTGTGATTTTGATAATCCGAAACAGAAAAATGCCGTCGCCGCATACTGCATAGTAGCAGTGTTTGGGTTTTTGTCGACGCTGTTTTGTGGACAGCGTCTCTATGTGAATGCTGTTGTGCGCAAAAGGCTATGGTGGGATGATTGTGAGTCTGTAATACGGCGTCCGGCTTTGGGACTACGAGCTAACAAGTCTGTGGCAGTGCTGGTGATACTCGGCTTTGTAAGTACGATGGCAGGATGTGGAGTAGAAACGCCAATAGGCACCGGCGGATGGGGCCGTGCTGTTCTCAAGACAACAGTACTAACATTTTCCACAGGCTTCGTCGTGGACCATCCAGATCTTTATCCTAGGTAAGTCTATCTGTGCGTGCATAGTAATCTTGGGGCTTGGTTGCTGACCGAGTCTGTGGGTGGGTAGAGGGCTTCGTTCATAAATACATTGGAACACATTTATGGGAGATCTCGACCGACAAGTTTTACACTTTCTGCAAGGTAAGTTTGCAAGACAGAGAGGGGTGCTGAGAGCGAAGGGAGAGAGAGCAAAAAGAAAAAGGAAAAGCAGAGGGGTTAACGGGCTTGTATGATGGCGTCGTCTTTACCAGCCGTGCCGAGCACGTGCCGAGATTCCCCTTTCCCTGCCCTATCTTCCTCTACCGAATGTGAGCCGTGAAGCTTCACCAAAAGACTAGCTGATTAACGACTCATTACCCCCGTTGTACGCTGCCCTTGGGCTAGTGGGCGACATATGTAAATCCTATTCTCTATGTCTTCCCGACTGTATTTTGCAAGGTTGCTCTGCAGATGTTTTATCTGCAGCTCGGTGACATGTCGCCTAGATATAGGGCGGCTGTCTTTGTGCTGATATTCGCTACGGTTGGATCCGGAATTGGCATCACGTTCAGCAGCATCTTCATATGTAGTCCTGTTAGGAAAGGTTGGGACTTTCGCATCACATCAGGCGCCTGTATCGACCGGCCGGCGATGTACCAAGCCACAGCTGGCATTGGAATGGCTACTGATGTGCTGATATTTGCGATTCCAATACCAATGGTGATGAGGCTGCAAATGTCGCGGAGACACCGAATTCGACTGGTTTTCCTGTTCTTTGTGGGCTCAATGTAAGTTGAGATACAGGAAATGTTGCAAACCTGAGCATGTGCATAACCTCGCCTGATTGACTGACCTTGTTAATAGCACCGTCGTGACATCGATTGTTAGGCTGGTTTTGCTGGTCACGTCCTTGTATGAGAATGACCTACCGTGGAGTGCGGGCTTAATTACGATTTGGGTGTAAGTTTTTTTCTTTTTTCTTTTTTCCTTTTTTTTTGCGCTCTAGAGGGGCTAGCATATGGTGTGACTGACGACGAAATGCAGCCTCCTGGAGTCGAATCTGATGGTCATGTGCGCCTGTCTCCCAACGCTGCGCCTCTTCATCCGCATTATGTGGCCGCGTATTCTACTCGACGAAGGAGAGGCTATTCAAAGCCAACAGCAGCAGCTGCGTGAGAGGGACAATGAGTTGGGAGACTCACGAAGAAAAAGCCCACGCGGAGCCGGCGCAAGGACTCTGTTGTCTCGACGGGGACATGGCCACAGCGTGGAAAGTGGACTTAGCGATACATTGTCTGGGCTATCCACGCTGGATCTGGGGCCTGGTTGCGGTCCAAGAGCACCGGACTCAGGCAATACGAGTGTCAACCATGTCGACCAGAGAGAGGCAGGGCTGTTTGGAGAAGGGCAGGAGAGGGACGGGGGCTTAGTGGGAGACGGGGAAATGCGGCAAATATTGGTCATAGGGGAGACTATGAGTGACGAGATACAGAGGAAAGAGACAAGCAGTGGCAGCAGTAGCAGCAGCAGGAGAGGAGGGACGAGTGCGAGGAGGGGTAGGACAGGTGAGAGAGGCGAAGATCAAGAACAAGGCCAGGACCAGCGAGAAACCAGAGCCGGAGGCGAAAGCGGAGACGGCGGCAGAGACAGAAGAGATAGTGCGATGCACGCAGCATGGGAGTGGAGATTGTCAGAGATGGAGAGATATTGAGGCAACAGCCCAGTAGTGAGGTGAGGTGAGGTTAGACGATTTTAGATGGGAGGAGGACAAAAGAGACCGCGCCACACGTAGCGCATCAATCAGCCACACAGCGCGACAACTTGCCATAGCTACACATGCGTTTACGACAGAGGCTGTTTGAACTTGTCTTGAGCCTGCCAATAACGCTTAATAAGCTAGCTGAAAACAAAACATGCAAAATAAAGAGAGGAGGCATACCATGGCGGGATTGGCCATCCAATTGATCAAGGCGAAACACGATGAGACAAAATAAGACTAGAACGACAAAGACAGGGCAAGGACAAAGTGTAAAGTAAGCAGAGCATGCTGAGCAACGATTGCGTGCGAGGCGCAGACAGAACGTGCGGCTGTACAGCGCTTTTATTGGGCCAGCAAGTAATAGGCGGATCGGAGGTACAGGGTACCAAGTAGTCCTGGCACCCAGGGCTTGGATACACGTATATGAGAAGGAAGAATTCAGCTTTAGCTTGCGACTTAGAGAAGGAAGAGGAAGGGAAAAAAGCACAAAACAAGGAGTCAAGATGACGAGAGAATAAAGAGGAACAGAAAAGACAAGGATGCCACGATGGGGAAGCGAGGCTCATGGACAGCAAGGGTTCGTGGAATCTTGCGTTGCTGCTGCATAGTATTACAGGACTCTGGGTGTATATGCGCATAGATGGTCGAGAATTGTCTCTCGCTTCTTGGAGGAAGTTTGGAGGTGCTCTGTGATTGTTTGATTGTTTGGGGGGGGGGCGCGAGACGGACGACGGATGACGCACAGGGGAACAATAAACGGACTAAACGGGGTTGATGTGAGGACTGCAAACAATCAAGAGAGTTGGAGCGGGCAGGCTCTGTGCGGGTGTGATTGGCGTAGGGATGTGTGTGGTTGCAGCTGTTTTGGGTGCAAGTAAGTGAGGCAAGCAAGGGCGAAACGAAACGCTGGCTAGGCCACGCCAGACCCAGACTCAAACCCAGTGTGTGGGAAGGGAATCATAATCATGAATTAGTTGAAGCAATGGAGGGGAGGGGAGGGAAGGGGAGGGAAGGG
>NETT01000369.1:0-12256 GCA_003449175.1 Ceratocystis smalleyi
ATGACATCAACCAGCAGTTTCTGTCCGGAACACGCCGTCGTATTACTGCGAAATAACAGTAGGTAGACGTAAAATAACACAATAACAATAACAATAACAAGCTCGCTGACGAGGAATTGGTAGCCAACGCCAGCCCACGATAGTTCGCCCGTCAAAACTCTATAGTGAGCCAGCTTTGCTGAGGGTTGATCCTGTCCGGTAGCCAGCCCGGCGTGGTTTGATCTCTGTGACTCCCATAGAGGATAAATAGATTCAAGCTCAAGTTCAAGCTCGCTGCGGAAAAAGAAAAAAAAAACACCACAGGAACAGCCCGCCCGCTAACAAGCAGCACAAAGAGACCTCTGCACTTGTCCCCAGCAAATCTATACCCAAGAGTGTCTGGTCACAAAACCCGGACTTTGCTTCTGTCACCGTGGGGGGAGGATGAGGAGGAAGGCCTACATACATACAGTCTACTGCTGCTCGCTCGCCAAGAACCCAACTTACACTGGCATCCAAAATATCGCTACAAGCATGTCTCTTCTCTCAAGTCTTTATCCCCATGCACGGCTAACTTCTGCTCTAATCGCTTGTCCATACCTCTCGTAGGAAGAGCTGGAAGAAAATCCTGCAGATGATATTGAAAGCTCTGCATTTATGATATAGCCAACAAGAAAAGCAAAAATGAAGCTATTTCTTTTCTTGTCTGTCATTCTCTTCTCTTTCTTTTCTTCTTTCTTCTCTCCTTCGTTTCTTGCTCTTTCTCCCTCGAGCTCATCTCATCTTCCAAGAGAACCCCCCCCCCCCCCCCCGCGCTGTGCGTGTTGCCGTCATTGGCGCCGGGCTTTCGGGTGTCCTAGCTGGAGCCCTACTGCCGGCCAAGGTGCCGGGAATCAAACTGACCATCTACGAGAAGAACACGGACGTGGTAAGCACCGGCCAATCCCATGTGTCCCTCCGCTTTCTTGCCATTCGGCTTGCTCGTTTGCTTACTAATACACTGCTGTCTAGTCTGGCACATGGTTCGAAAACGTCTATCCCGGTGTCCGCTGCGATATCCCATCGCACGTCTATCAGTCTACTTTCGAGCCCAACACCCAGTGGAGCGACGAGTTTTCATACGGTGCTGAGATCCGGGACTACTGGCAGAGTGTAGCCAGGAAGCACAATGTCTACGACCTAGTCAAGCTACAGCACCGCGTCCAGGATCTCCTATGGGACGAGAACACCTCGGTCTGGAAGGTCACTGTGACTAACCTTGCTACCAACTCTACGTTTGTTGAGGATGCCGACTTTGTCATCACCGCGCTCGGCCGTTTCAACGCCTGGCGCTTGCCCAACATCCCCGGCCAAGACTCGTATCGCGGTCTTCTTCGCCACGCCTCCAACTGGGATCCGACCTTCGACCCAGCCGGCAAGCGCGTCGCGGTCATTGGCAACGGCGCTAGCGGCATCCAGGTCGTAGCCAATATACAGCGCTCAGTTGCACGGCTAGACCACTACGCGCGCAGCAAGACCTGGATTGCGGCATCAGTCTCTGGCGACGAACGATCGTCTCTCCCCCAGCCGTACACCGACGAGCAAAAGGCAACCTTTGCCGCAGAGCCCGAAACCTATCTAGCCTTCCGTAAGGAGATGGAGGGCCGCTACTGACGCAATCTGGACTCGTGGTTCAAGGGCACCAACGAAAGCAAAAACATGGCGTCTGAATTTTCCGATGTCATGAAACGCCGCCTGGCCAAAAAGCCCCAGCTGGCCGATGCCCTAGTCCCTGATTTCTCGCCCAACTGCCGCAGGCTAACACCCGGCCCTGGCTACCTTGAGGCGCTGGCCGAGGACAACGTCGAGCTAATCCAAATTGGCATCAAGCGCTTCACCGAAACCGGCATCGAGACCACCGATGGCGTGCTTCGCGAGGTCGATGCCATCATATGCGCCACCGGTGCCAACGTTGACATGGTGCCGCCCTTCCGCATCCACGCGCGTGGCCGTAACCTCTCCAACCTCTGGGCTCACGATGGTGAACATGGTTTCCCCTACACGTACTTGGGCATTGCCACGCCCGGATTCCCCAACTTATTTTTCCTACAAGGCCCGCACGGCACCGGCTCGGCGGGGACTGTGCCGCATGCTGCTGAGACCCAGATCACATACATGGCCAAGGCACTGCGCAAGGCATCGCGCGAAGGCATTCGCACCATGGCGCCGACCAAGCAAGCAGCCGACGACTTTGTGGATTACAGCGACGCCTTCTTCAACACCACTGTGCTGGCCGAGAACTGCTCGTCGTGGTATAACGGCGGTCTACCCGGCGCGCGCATCCATGGTATTTGGCCTGGCACGGCCTGGCATCTGTCGATAGCCCGCCAGAGCCCCCGCTGGGAGGACTGGCAGTACGAGTATCTCGGGCCTCAGGACAACCGTTTCGCCTGGTTCTTTGGCAACGGCAAGACGCGCAAAGAGTACGACGAAACCAGCGATTGCACAACATATCTGCGGGCTGCTGACCAGGTGGATTTGCGCCGTGTGCATGAAGACTGGTGGGAGTAGACCAGAAGAAGAAGAAGAAGAGTAAGAACAAAAAAAAGAAACCAAAAACAAAAACAAGACCAAAAGGGACTCAATAAGAGACAAGTAGGACCAGGGGAGAGGGGTTTTCTTCTTTCTAGTGCTAGGGCTACCAGCCAGCTGTCTCGCCGCAGTCGTGATGGATACACATTGCATCATCACGCATCACATGGCATCATGTCAGAATTGATTTCAGCCTCCATCTTCGTTGCGTTTTCGCTTGTATTTCACTTCCGTTCCCATTCACAACGCTTCTTATTTATCCTTTACACATAGACAAGGCCAATTGCGTCATTCTGGCTGCTTTCTAGTTCCATCAACATCTTCCCCCCCCCCAAGCAACAAACACATATTAACCCTAGTTATATTTAACCCTATATATGCCGATATCAAAAATCCATATGTATATCCATATCCCATCACAGGCTCTCGATAGCCTTCAGCAGTGTTTCTAAACCACGCTTGCCCACCTCACCGTTATCTCGTAGAAGAGATCCTACATCACTTAGTATGCCCAGAGGGATGTAGCAACCCGTCTTAGCCTTATCCAGGCTTTCCTTCAACCGACTTGTATGCTCCCACTCGCGTGCTGCTACCTCCGCTCTCCCAATGACTTTATCTGGAATGCCGCACATGGCTGCACAGTGCATTCCAAATGATCCCTCAGCCACCCCGTCCTCCAGCTTGTACAGGAAGGTGACGCGGCGTGCGTCCTCATCGACCTGGATCTGCATGCGCTTGGCTCGGATCTCGGGATGGTGCTCGAATTCGGTAGCTAACGAGTGGTAGTGCGTGGCAAAGAACCCGATACAGCCAACATGGCTAGCTACATGGTGCAATACGGCTTGGGCTACCGCCACACCATCGTATGAGCTCGTGCCACGACCCAACTCATCTAGAATCACGAGTGATCGCGGCGTAGCCTCGGCTAGAATCTTCTTGGTCTCCGACAGCTCAACAAAGAAGGTGGATTGTGCAGCAAAAATGTTATCGTTAGCACCCAGTCGCGACATGATGCGGTCAACGGGCGTCAATCGTGCTGAGACGGCCGGCACAAAGCAGCCAATCTGTGCCATAATCACAGCCGTGCAGGACATGCGGAGCACGGTCGATTTTCCAGCCGCATTGGCGCCCGTAAGTAAACTGATGTTCGCACTTTCACCACCCAGCGAGATATCATTAGGGATGAAGTCGTCAACTAGGTTGCTCATGCATGGGTGGCGCAGCTCGGAGAACTCCACAAGACTGCGTTCCTCATCGACGAACACGGGCCGACAGCTAGGCGAGCCGAGTGAGGCTGACGATTTTGCCAAGCTGACAAGACAATCCATTTGCGCAACGATGCGGATGGCCAGCAACCAGGTTTCATTGTCGGCATCAAAACGCTGGAAGAGTCGCTTAGTAGCTTTCTTGATGATTTGTGAATGCATCTCCTCGGCCTCCTGAAGCTCACGAACCAGCTTGGTAAGGTCGGAAAAGTAGTATCGCTTAACAGCGGTGGTCGAGGACATTTGCTGCCACGTGCCCGGCACTTTAATGCTCTTAGGCACCTCTATCTGATAAATCTCTTTGCCAATATCTGTGTACTTGAGGGCCTTGCTCTTTAGCTGCGTCTTCTTCTCATCCAGCAGAGTGTTGAGGCTCTTTTTGATCTCAGAAATGCGGGCTACACTCTCATCAAATTCTTGTTCAATTCCTGGCTCCGGAATAAGCTTCTTCTCGTCTCGTGCTTTGCGCATATCGATGGCTGTCTTCCAGTAATCCAGCGGCTCGGCCAAGTTTGGCATCGACGTGACCAGCTTGTAGAACAGGCCCTGGCCAATCTTAGTCAAGTCAAAAAGACTCAACGCATACTCTATCTGGGCAAAGCCATCCAGCACTTTAACGAAATCCTCAGGTCGACAGGCGCCAGCGTGAATGCGCGAGATCAGACGCTCAAGATCAGGCAGCTTGGTCATCTGGGAGATAAATTGATCGCGTATCGAACGCTCGGTGTTAAGCATCTGAACGGCATCCAGCCGTTCGTTGATTCGGTCAATGTTGCAAAGGGGGTGGCACACCCACTGGCGGAACATGCGCTTGCCAAACGGTGTAACACAGTGGTTCAAGAGGTTAAACAAAGTGCCTTCGACACCACCAGTAGACGTATTAGAGAAAATTTCAAGATTGATGAGCGTCTGGCCATCCAGGATCAGCGTGCCGTTTTTTTGAATCGGGCTGTACCAGGAAAAGTTGCCCTGTGAAATGAGGGAGGACTCCATCTTAAGCGTCCGCAGGTACTGGATCAAGCCTCCAAGAGCGGACATCAAGTTGTCTTTGCCCTTGTGCTTTTCCAGTGTCTCGGGCCACTGAACCTTATTCTGTCCATCTTCTCCCCCCGTAAAGTAGCCACCGCATTTAAGCTCACGCCGTGTTGTGTCAGCATCCCAGAAGTCAGTGCCAGGCTTTTTGTAGTTCCACAATGTGGAGGGTGCCGTATTGTTTTTAAGGATGCGCAGCGCCTTAGTCGAGACATGCCCCTTTTCCAAAACCAGTTCTCGCGGGTTGACCTGGGCTACAAACGTCTCAAACTTGGTCAGGTCAACGTCATCTTCGAACTCAGCAATATAGAACGACCCAGTGGCGGCATCGACGAACGCAAGTCCAAAGACTGGCACATCATCGACCATAGTCTCCTTGATAGCCACGCAATATGTCGCCATGTCATTCTGCAACATATCTCCATCAACCAGCGTACCAGCGGTTAGCACACTATGAAGCTCGCGGCGGATGATCTTGTCAGCCTTCTTATTCTTGGGCGTGTCGGTACCCCGCTCACGCATTTCTTTGCCCAACGCTGATTCCATTTGGTCCACACGCGCCACCTTGTAGCCTTTCGCAACAAACTGGTTGACCCAAGTGACCAGCGATGCTTCAGGAACACCAACCATGCGCATGTTGACACGATCCGTGAGTTTCAGGTCAAACATCTGGTGGCCGATGGTGGCATCGTTTTCGTACAGCTCGTAGAACTTGCCCTTCTTGAAGAAGACAACCGTATCCCAAAGCTTTTGCTTGATCTCCCAGTACTGCTTTTCAAACGGAGAAAACTTGTTCCAAGCACCAGGTGGGACAAATATTGTGGATGGGTCATACTCGGGGTGCCCTGGTGGCTTCCTATTGATATCCAGGATATGGGCCAGCCAAGGGTACCGGTCCTCAGGTTCGCTCTTGTATGCCTTTTCCTTGCCGCGAGCCCCAGCCTTCTTAGTAGGGGGCTGTGATACAGGAGTATCGCCAATGTTATTTGGATCAAAGTTCCACTTCATACAAGAAGACCCAGACATCTCGTCGAGATCGAGATTCTCCATTTTGGAATCAACTCCGTCACCCTCGGGTTCTTCTCTCATGGGGCTGAGATCGCGCTTGGGGCGCTTAGGTACAGTCGACTTTGATTGGGCTCGTTTGCGCTTTTTGGCTGATGATCTGGCGGGGACATCAGAGTCAGAATCGTCCACTATGAAGTCATCCATTTCTGTCGTAGAGATTGTCAGTAATCATTGTAGGAGGTTTTTTTTTTCTTTTTTTTTTCATTACAAGTGGGAGGGTGAGCGGATACGGCGCTTCGGTTGTAGACTTACCATCGTCGTCCATGTTCATTTCCATCGCAGTATTTTCGTCAAAGTCCTCATCATCATCCTCGTCCACAACTCTGCGTGAAGAGGAGCGGCGTCCCGTGGACTTTTGTATCCTTTCAAAGGGGTCCTCGTCGTTGTCGTCGGAAGATTCAGCATAGTTAATAGCCTTCTTCGTCTGCAGGGCAGTTAGAAAGTGCGTTCAGGGGAAACAAAAGGGCGGGGATTTTTGTTTCAAGGAAAACTAACCTTGCGAGTCGGACTGCTGCTCATGAAGGAAGTATTGGGCTGTTCCAATTGAAAAACAAGTCAGCAACTGTCGCGAATATATGTTTATTAGATCACACCAAGCATCAACACGAGCATACCTTTCTACGAATAGGCGTTTCGCCACCGCCTGCAGTCTCGCTTCTCCGCAATGGAGACGACTCCATGGCCACCTGCTTGCCATTTCGAGGCAAATGAGGCAGCACATTGGATCTGTCAGTCGATTCCTTCAGGGCCGAGGCAGCCTTGGATCTCTGGGCTGGTGTAGGGGAAGATTCGACAACATTCTTCGCAGCAATTGAGGCTCCACTCGGAGAGGAGGCAGCGGACTTTTTGCCGAAGAAACTCATGATATTGCTCTGCTTGCCACCGGTAGCAGAGCCGACATTCTTGGCCGAAGAGGGCGGCACCTTTGAAGGCGTCTTGGCAGGAGTTCTCACGGTAGAAGACATGGCAAGACAGGCTGGTGTAACGTAGGAGATAGAGATATCAGTAGTATGTAGTAATGATACCGACAATTACGTCCGTGTGTCGGGCCGTGGGGTTGAGCAAAACAACCAGACTGAGCCGCAAGCGTATGGTGTTTTTGTATTAATAGGAGACCAAGAAGTAGAATTGCTAATCGAGAGGGCGTCTAAGTAAAAGATTTTGCAAGGCGATGCATAAAGGGAAAGGACTGAAAATTTTGAGCGCAATATTCTCCTCTTTGTTCTCCTTGCCTTCCAAGTTTGGCTGCTCTCTGGCCAGCTGGACGTTTCTATCCTTCCTTTTTGCGACAAGAGCCAGACGTGGTTGCCAGGCAGAATAATACGACGCGCTTCACGTGTCGCAGGGGAAGATAGGGTAAGTGGAACTAGTCGCGTATAGTCGTGTTAAGTGATGTAGTGATATGTGCCCAGTCACGTGTCAGCGCCATAGTGTGGCTGAGGCTCCATATCACTACAAGTGTTATGGGGATTCTGACTACTCGGAACAACATCGGGTAAGCACTCGATATAGATACGTGGCGCATGAAGTTGTGAGCGGATGGACAACCTGACCTAGAACACAATTCGAATTTGATATACTGTTGTGAATTGACTTTTGTTAAACTTGCGTAAAATAATAGAATATCAATAACTTTTGTTAAACTTAATTTATTAGAGGCTATTCTATGTGCTACGACACATCGCGTCAAACGTAACTACCTCATGAAGTTACCCGATGTTCACCCGGATGGTGGCGGAACATCCGCAACATACAACAATATCCGAGCCACCCACACGGCACTGTTGAAGACGCGTGATTATTCCAGATATTATCCGAGAGACGTCGGCTGTTATGCCATCTGTTGTTCATCTGTACTTTCTTTCAATCGTATTAGAGCGACTCTACCCATTCAGGCGACTATGAGCTATGTACGTGCGGTGCGGTGCGGTCTTGTGTATTACGCGGTGTTACTGCGACTACATGCCGGCTCGCAAATTCCCACAGAATTGTAGTGGCATATATGTCCCTGTTCGGAGGGACTCTGGACTAACTTGCACCCCCGCCCTAGCAGCATCGTGGGCTCTTGTTTCACAAGCGCGGCAAGCTACTTGATACTGAAAGACACCCACCACTTTGACGTCATACATGCACATATTATTCATGGTATAGAGCTACCATCACGCAGTCTACAATGTTATTGTCCAGGGTCAAGAATGAAAAGGTAATGTACTTTGGTATTAATATAGTCGGTGTTTATGATATTTGCCTATATGCACGTCCTGTGGATGCTATTATGTTCAAAACTGCATCAGGATGTTCTGGAATCGGCACATCCTAGTTGCAGTATAGGATAGCCTCCTCTTTTATTTACTGGAGGCCGTAGATAACACCGAGCTGGTCGATTTCGTCACCAGCCTGGCCAACAAAACCAACAATCTGGAAGCCCTGGGGAGCGACATAAGTGGTGCAGGCATCGCTAGTCCTGCCGACTTCCAGGTTTCGGTTCTTGGAGGTAGTCGCCTTGATGTAGAAGATGCGAGTTTTACCGTTTCTCATACCCTGGCAGAGGTCGACCTTGGTCCAGAACTCATCAGCCTCCAGGTTTAGGGACTTCCAATCACCGCCGTTGCCACCGTGCTCAAACAGAGTGCCGTCACTAAGGGTCACGGTCACCTTGTCGACACGTCTGCCACCAGAGAAGCCTAGAGTCGCAGCCTTGGGGCGGTTGCCCTTGGAAGCTATAGTGGGAGCATCGTTGAACCACAGCTGGCCATGGGGAGCGCCAAAGAGATCAGACTGGCGCAAGGTTTCGCCCTGGCACCAAGTAAGGCCGACCTGCACGGGATCGCGGTCGCTCAGCACGTTTCCATTAGGCTGGAGGAACTTCTTGCCAACATACTCAAAAGTAGTGGCATCAAGAGTGATCAGATCTGAGCCGCGCGAGATGACCTTGTCGCCAAGCTCGCACAGCAGAGTGTCACTAGGGTTGTTGCAAGTGACGTCGGAAGTGCCATCTTCCTTGCGCACGAGCGTGTACCAAGCATCTTTCATTCCGTTCTGTTCCTGGAAGATGTTGATGTTATCCGAAGTGCGGCTGTAGATGGAATTGGTGTCACCAAAGACCATCACAGCGTTGCCAACAGACCACTTGTTGATATACTCAGATACCTGGACCAGGTTGGCAGAGCGCGCATCAATGTCGTTGCCCGTCATTCCGGCATCAGTTTGTAGGTTGTACATGTCAATGTAAACGCCCTCAGAGACGCGCAGACGCATGAAGGTGAAACCCTTGCGCGTATCGCAATCTCTGCCCTCATCATTAGAGCATTTATCCCACTTGATGCGGCGGAAATCGATGAAGGGCAGCTTAGACAGAGTGTTGAGACCATCTCCCTTGCCAAACCCGCCCAAGGTGTCGGTGCGGTGGTTGTGGTTGTCAGTCTCATAGATGGGTTGGTGGTAGTCAAAGTCTGACTGGATGTTGATGACATCATAGCCGTACTCGGCAAAGTACGAGCCAATGCGTTTGGAGTTCGAAGACTTGTCACCCGGAACATTGCCTCCCTGCAGAGTATTGGCCAGGCCGGCAACGTTCATGGTAAGAACGTTGATAGTTCCCGAGGCAGCATGGACCAAAGAGGGGGTGCTGAGAGCAGCAATGGTGGCAATGGTGTTGTACTTCATGGTTGCAATCGAGATGGGGGGTGGGTATGTGTATATGCAAAGTTAAGGTTATAAGATACGAAGGCAAGTTGAAACAGGTACAGGTGGATAGCCGGTATCAAGATGATATGCACAAAGCGTGGGTGTTTGGAGACAGAAGGGAAGAATAGGTAGATGCAAGAGAATGGAAATGCAAAGATGAAATGAAATGAAATGAAATGAAAGAATAACGATATGCAAAATGAAGATGATTATGAGAAAATGAAGATGATTATGAGAAAATGAAAGTACACTGTCAAAGATGGCAGAATGCAAAGGAGATGATGAGGGTGAAGAGGAAAGACCAAAGTTAACGTCTGAAGGCGAGAGAGCTGGCCGTCTTTATATGTGCTATCCTGCTGTGTGCTTGGCCAGCTCGGGCAGCGAGAGAGAGCTATAATGAGCACACCCCCACTTACAGGCCGAGGCCGACCTGACACCTCCTTGCATGTCACGATAGCCCAAGGCCTCTCCCATGCCAATAAGAAACCTTTCCTACGTCAACTATGACATTACAGCATATAGCTTCCCCCTGCAAACATGATACCACATCCTTCCCATCTCCCCATGGAGGGAGGGTATTTCTTATTTTAGCCCAAAAAGCCACTAGCCAAGATGCCAATCTTACTATGCCCCCTGGTAACTCCGCCTCGGACGTTATGGTATTGCACTAGGCAATTCAAAGCCACTGCTGTCCATCACAGTGCTGTGGTGGGCAGCACATCAGGCATAAGTGGTGCCAGGCCAGGGCCAGCATGCTTTGCTGGATGCTCGTGTGATGGAAGGAGGACGGAGAAAGAGAAAGAGGGCGCAAGAGCGCAAGAGCGTAAGCGCAAGAGCCTGAGCCCAAGAGCCTGAGCCCAAGTTAGCGATTCACGGCTTCGTTTTGCGGCCCTCCTGACTCCGAATGTGCGTGCTATCAGCGAGCTCCTCCCCGTCCCACGCACTGGCCATCCGAAGAAGACGACATTGCAGGGTTTCTTAGCAGGCCTCGTGCCGTGCGGCACATGTAACACATTCTGCGTAAACCCACAAAATATCGGCTGTGTAATTACACCAAAAAAAAATAGCAACTTGCCAGGAGCGTAGTAAGTTTGATTTGTGCCCGGGTTGCTATTTCAGTCATGCGAGCAGCATCAATGTTACAGTTTCCTCCAATGATCTATGTGATGAAGCGCACAGGAGCACAGGAGAAGGGATGCCCGATCTCTGATGCCAACAGACAGAACCCTATAGTCGATTAGCCATGACGGCAGATCAGCACGCGTTACAAGAAGGGGCAAAGCTTTTGTCACTGTTACACGCTATATATATCGGCATCCTGACGCAGCATCCGGATGACAAACCCTTACATCAACAACAACGATGACAAACCCTTATCCGCCCCAGCCCGTACCCTAAATGTGCCATGCAACCCTATTGCTCGAATGTTGCTGCAGCAACGTCATCCATTACTGTAGGCCTGGTATTTATTTGTTGATGGGACGGGGCATTAACCAGCCTGTACGGGCGGAGACTCCCTGCATAAATGGCTTTGTGCTGTTCTCAAAGGGCGGCAAATAATGCAGCAGATTTTCCGTGTTTCTGCATGCTTTTTTTTTTCCTTTTTTTCCTTTTTTTCCGTCTTTCACGCTGGCAGGAAAACATGAGTGCGTAGAACGTTGACTGCTCAACCTCTTTCCTGTGTCGCTGTTGGTGGCATTCAAAATAGGAAGGCGTGAAAAAATATCACAGCCTTTGACGAAGGCGCTACAAGCCTTCCTAATTGCCCTCATCTTTTTCGCTCTCAACTTGATTTGAACGCTGATTCTTTTTTTTCTGTGTGTCCCGCTTGCTGTTGCATTAACAACAGCCCTGCCGTACGTGCTTGGATCAACACGCCAAGTTGTGGATAACTAAATCCCAATTCTAAAGCCAAGTACAGGCAATCGAGACAAAGCTCGGCTTTCGCATTTTCCCAAACAAAACAACACCACACGCTCATCACCAGAAAATTTCCCTTTGTTGTCAACTTGCTGGCCGCTTGTTGCTGCGTTGGTGGCTGATTTTGCACTCCTGGAACTCGCTGATTGAGCTTACTAGGCTCCTGCTACATTGAAAAAGCTCAGTTCTGTTTGTGCTTTGTTTTCCAAATTCGTGTCGTTGTTTGTTAGCTCGGACGCCCATACTCCTCCTCTCCAAACACCGTCGCCTCCTTTCTTGGCAATGTCCGAACGAGTCCCGCTCCCTTCTTCCGCTCCTGCTCGAAACCACCCCACCGCTTCTTCGAACTTTGCCTCGGGCTCGGCCTCCGCCAAGTTTGGCCTTCTAGACCCCAACAACCACGACGCTCTGCTGCCACGCGACGCAAATGCCCAGCGGATGCCTCAACCAGCTACCGCCAATCCGCCGCCCAAGGCCAGACAACATGGCCTAAAGCCTAGCACCAACAAAGACCACCCGCCACCGCCTCCGCCTCAGGTGCTGGAGCCACCATCCACCGGTAGTCCTGATGGCCTGGTGTACCAGGTGGGCAAGATGCTTGGAAAAGGCGGCTTTGCCCTGTGCTATGTTGGCCACCAGATGGACACTAAACAGCGTTATGCGCTCAAGGTAGTCCGTAGCAAAATGCATCTCAAGATGGAGCAAAAGGTACCACACAACCTCTGTCCTGCCCC
>NETT01000369.1:12270-24326 GCA_003449175.1 Ceratocystis smalleyi
TCCAAAGAAGACCACACCTCGCTGACATCCCTCTCCTCCCCCTCAGTTTCAAACCGAGCTCCAGATCCACTCGAAAATGAAGCACAAAAATATTGTCAATTTCCTGCGAGCCTTTGCCTTTGAAAACAGCACCTATCTAGTTCTTGAGCTGTGCTCCAATGGCTCCTTGATGGATATGGTACGTCGCCGCAAGGGCCTCACTGAGCCTGAAGTCCGCTTTTACTCGGTGCAGATCTCGGGAGCTATCAAGTACATGCACACCAAGGGCATCATTCATCGTGACCTGAAAATGGGCAACATCTTCCTCGACTCTCGCATGAACGCCAAGATTGGAGACTTTGGCCTGGCAGCTCTAGTTGTCACTGGCACGGATATGCATACCATCCGTCGGACAACCCTTTGCGGTACGCCAAACTACATTGCCCCCGAGATTTTGGAAAAGGGCAAAAAGGGCCATGATCACATGGTTGATATTTGGAGTTTGGGAATCATCATGTAAGCATTTCATCCACCAGTCGTGCGTGCCCTTAGCATGTATCCAGACCACCTCGTCTGACTAAACCAACTACCCTATAGGTTCGCTATGCTCACCTCAAAGCCGCCCTTCCAGTCGGCCACCACGGATGAAATCTACCGAAGAGCACGTGAGCGTGACTATGAGTGGCCAACCCTTGAAAATGGCGGCAGAGAAATCAGCATCGAAGCACAGGACGTTGTTGCTACGATGCTGACAGATGCCGATCTACGCCCTGAACCTGACACCATTGTCGCCCACCCTTTCTTCCGAGCCGGATACATGCCCCTCTCCAGCGAGATAACGACACGCTTCAGAGAGCTGCCTCCCGAGGCTCCCGAGTTCTATATTAGAGAAATGAACATTGCCCAGCAGCAGCAGGCCATTGACAACTTCCATGCGCTCTGTGCCGAGTGCTCTGTGGGGTCGTGGAACATGTCTTCTCAACAGCCGCCTACCAAAGCTAATCGCGTTGTGCAGGTGTGGAAGGAAATGGCAGCAGAAGAAAAAGCTGGCTTGACTCCCATGATCCCTCTGGCTGAGGATGTAGTGTATAGGCCATTCGAAGAGTGGCAGCGCGAGCAGAGAAGCATGGAACGGGCCGCCCAAAGGGCTGCAGAGCGACGTGGCAACACGCCTCTGGCAAATGGCCGCAACGGCCTCCTCCGCCAACCTCCACAGAGCTTTGCTGCTCAACAAAGAGCCATAAACAAGCCTGCCGCAGGGCAAGCGGCAACCACAACGGCATCATCAGCAGCAGTTGGACCGCCTGCCACGTCGTTTACTACTGTTCAGAATACTGCAGCTGCTATGGTCGCTGCGTCTGAAGCGGAAGCGCAAGCCACGGCTGAGCCGGTTTCTTCTACTACGTCGTCTAGATCCAGGCATGTGCGTGAAAATTCGGGCTCACTATCCACATCGGTACCTTCATCTTCGTCACGATCTCGTGAGCCCCGGGAGCTTCGCGAACCTCGCGAAAGAACAGGCACATCTTCGTCGTCGTCGTCGTCATCATCTTCATCATCTTCCTCTCGTTCCAAACGCAGAGGTCCTGCAAGCTCCAGATCTGCCACCTCGACCAGCTCGAGTTCAACGTCTGCTACATCACTCGTGCCTTCTTCAACAACACCATCTCTCTTCAGCCCTCTTGAGCAGCCTATTCCTGTCTTGGACTCGGAGCCTGACTGTGTCTTGGCCCGCTTGGAGCGGCTGCAGACAGAACTCGAGCGTGCTCTTAACGCCCGCACAATGGCCATCCTAACTTCGAAAACGGCTGTCGCTCCCCCAGCGCCCCAGATTGTTGTGAAATGGGTCGACTACACTAACAAGTTTGGTCTTGGCTATATTCTCAACAATGGTAATGTTGGCTGTGTCCTCCGTGCCATTGCGACAACTACGTCACTTGACGCCAATGGCGAGTCAGCGATGCTCCCGCCAGCATGTATGATGATTCCTGAGGCAGAACAGCATATGCTACGACGAAATGACTTATCCTATGCAGACCGACTACAGCATGTCCCCATGACCGAGCCCATCCACCTGCTTGAGAACCACGGCGAGATGGGTCTAACACGCCTGGCTATCGACCCAAGAACGTTCCGCGTGGCTGTTGTCGATGGTGTGGCTAGTAAGCTCGAGCCTGGAAGAGATGTGTACCATCACCGCAAGCGCGAACGTATTATACTGTGGCGTAAATTTGCCAACTACATGATTACATATGGTCGCGATGACGTGCCACCGCCGTCAGGGCAACACCAGAACGCCGATCCCGATAACACGGATGACATGCTTGCCGAAGCACTCTCGGCCAAGCTGTCGCTGGACAACCCAAACTCCTCAGCGCCTGCACCTGCCGACCTAGTCATCTTCTACCAGCGCTTTGGCGATGTTGGCTGCTGGATGTTTGGCGACGGCCATCTGCAATTCAACTTCCCAGATCATACCAAAATTGTGTTGGACTCTACCGGGACGTGGTGCCATTTCTGGCATTTACCACAACGCGCAGCCGAGAAACTACGCCAAACTGGCCAGATGGACGAGGAAGCGCTCGACGAGCGCAGTATGCTGTCGTACCCACTTCAGACGCTCCTGAACTTCACCAAGTCGGCATCCCGCCGTGCGCCTGGCTCTACCTCGTCTGCTTCTGCATCGTCGAGCACAACCCGACGACGACCCGACATCCCCGCCGAATTGCAGGGGATTCCAGAAGCCAACGACCTGCGACGTAAGATTGAGTTTATCAAGAACATTATCCGCGAGTGGGTGGCCAATGGAGGGCTAGGCAACAGCTCGTTCGACCGACATGACCGATTACGCTGGCTCGGTGCACGGGAGATCAATCAGCAGGGGACGTTGCTTAAGCACGTATGGGTCACGGTGGGTGCGCGCAACGGAGATCGGCGGGTGATGACGTTTGTTGACCCACGCAAACCTGATGAGATTGGAGAGGATATTGACGAGGAAAGACGGAAGCGGTAGAAGGGGGGGGAAGAATGGGAGACAAAGTAATGGATAGACTTGGAATCCCGGTTGATGATTGGTCGGAAGAAAGGTAAACAAATGGTCTATTTTTTGTTGGTTTGTTTTGGGAGGGCGGGTTTTCTTGGTTTCTTGACGTTTTTTTTTTCTTCTTTTTTTTTTTGTTTTGTTCTAGCTATAATTAAAACAAGACGAAGACGAAAGATCAGCTGGCTTTGTTTACACGATCTTTCCCAAGACAAAGCCCGCACATATCCATCCATCCGCTTGTCCTGGGTTTACTTGTTTCCTTGTTCTATTCTTACCATCCTGATTTTTGAGTATCTTTCGTCCCATGTCACTCCACGAGCTTCCCCACGCTTTGCACCATCTATAAACCACGAAAAAAAAACCCCAAAATGAAATCAAATCACTAACTAGGGAGGGAGGGAGGGAGGTTATGGTAGAGCAAGAATTAATTTTTGGGTAAAAGACACATGGGGTGAGGGAGAGAAGGAGAAGAAGGAATGAAGAAGAGAAGAAGAGAAGAAGAGAGAAGGAGAAAAAGGAATGAAGAAAAGAAGAAAAGAAGAAAGGAAGAAAGGAAAAGAAATGAAGATGAACAACACAAAGAAAAAAAAACAAACTCCGGCCCTGTTCCACCCATTCATTCCCTTTGCTATTCTTTCTTCCCAGCAAACCCCACGACGTCCTTCCTTTCTTTTTGCGCAGTAAAGTCAACAATAGACCGAGGATAAATGAAAATAAAAGGAAAATTAAACCCAGAGACACTTTCAAAAGAATCATGCCGTGATAATGCTATGCAAAAAAATAAAATAGGTAAAAAATGATGACAAAGATGATCAAAAGGACGGGCAGGCAAAAGAAGAAGGAAAGGGGGAGGAGGAGTATAAGAGAACTGGGGCGAAAGAGACCTCACCGTTGGTAGCCGAAGTTCAAGTCAGCCCTGAAGCCTCACAGCACATGACCCAGGTCTGCTGTCCCTCTTCTCTTGCTCGTGTTTCTCCTCTCCTCGTCCCCTCCCCCCAATAGTAGTGCCACGTTCATGATGGTTGCTAATCAAGAAATCCCAGCACACATTCCCTCTCCTTGTTCTTTACATGACGACACACTCACCCTCCTTCTTGGACCCGCTACCGCCCTTCTTGAGCTTTCCGTTCGAGCTGCGCCCTGATGCAACATCCATAGGTTTGCCCCCGCGGATAGCCGCATCAATTGTAGTAATGCGAACTTTGGCGCGCTCATCGCCCTTTTCAGCTGCTTTGACATACCATACGTTGGCTTCGAGAATGTCCCGATGACATCCAATGCCCATTTCCGTAAAGTAGCCAACGGCATATTCAGCCTTGGTGTAGCCTATATCATGTGGCGATATCGTTAGCGCGGTACTAATACTAAGCGGTGGGAACTGCTTACCCATGTCGGCTGCCCGTTTGGCCCATTCATACGCTTCCTCCTCGTCTTTCTCCAGGATTGGCTCGGCGCCGACCATGTACCACGCACACAGACCCATCATGGCGGCCGGGTTTCCCTTCTCTGCAGCATCTGTATAAAAGTGCACGCTCAGAGCTGGATTCCGCGGACAGTTGAGCTTGCCGTGCTCGTAAGCATCACCCATCCGGAAGCTCGCGTCAGCATTACCCAGCTCCGCGGCCTGCGTGAACAGTTCGGCCGCATATGCCTCGTCCTGGAAAATGTCCTCTCCATCGCCCTTTTCATACATGCAACCAAGGATGTATGGCGCAGCAGGGTAAATCGTGTCAGCCATCTCGGTCGCAAGCTTCAGCCATTTGATGCCTTCGCGGTACTTGCGCTCTCCAAGGTCTCCCGACAAACAAGACACACCCAAACGAGTCATGGCGCCGGGGTGTTTCTTGGTCGCGCCCACTCGCAAGAAGTTGAGAGCCTTGACAGGGTCTTTGCGGGTTCCCCAGCCATATTCATAGCATAAGGCTGCGCGGTAGGCACTTTCAGCATGGCCGTGCTTGGCAGCCATTGCAAAGAGCGGGAAGGCCTGGTTGTAGTCCTCTTTGCCTTTACTAAAGAGGCCTGACGCGTAACCATCTGCGAGATAATACTGGGCAAAGGGGTACCCTGAGCTGGCCAGTCTTTGCAAAATAGTTTTGGCTTCTCGGATCAACTCATGCGGGGCAGACTTTTCAGCAGGCGTAGCCTCAGTCCCAGACTCAGCCTGGGCAAGAGCGTGTTCTTGGGCAGATGAAATCAGAAAGACTGCAAAGGAGTACTGGACAGATAAATCGTTGGTCTTTTTGATGTTGTTCCGGTACATTTCCAGAGTCTTTTCAGTCCCTAGGAGCGAGGCATTGGTACCAATAGAGTGCTTAAGGTGTGAATTATCAAACGAAATTGGAGCAGGCGCCGGCTGGGGGTACGATGTATTTAACATTTCAATATAACTTTGCGGGCGAGTATCAGGCGATCTACGACCCGAAGCTGAAGGATTGCGGAGGTGGGGGGAGTTGGTACCGCCCATACCGGGAGAGCGGCCTCGTTGCGGGTATTCCGAATAGAGCGAGTAGGCGGAAATCGGACGAGCAAGAGATGATCGTTGGTGTGGGTGGTGCATGTTGGGGCTGAGATGGCGACCAATGGCATTGCCATCCTGAAGCAGGTTTGGTGTAGATTGGCCACGATCATCGTGGCCAATGGGCACAGAAGCGACTCGGGTAGGATATGGGTTGTGGTGGTAGGCAAACCCAGCAACAGGCTCAGGCTCAGGCTCAGGCGCATGAGAACTGGAGGAAGAGCCATTTAACGACTCTTCAGGGATATCATTTTCGTTGGGGTGGGAAACGGAAATAGAACTAGTGCTTGCGGTAAACGACTCATTGGAAGTTTTTGGGCCATTGCTATGATTGTTGCCAGAGGCTGTCGTAGTCTGGGGTGGAAGTTGACGGGAGGAGAAATCCGGGGCGGGACTCTGTGTGTGATTTTGTATGGGTTCGGATTGTCTTTGGTTGTCGCTGTGGTGGCTTTGCGTAGTCGTGGCCATAATGTCGGGTGATGAAGTCGAGATGTTCATGAAGAGAGACAGTAGCGCTCTAGGGTTGCCGTCCTCGGGATCAGGAGTAGTAGAGTCGGCTTTTGTTACCACAGGAGACACGGAGGGTGACGGCAGATCCTGTGTAATGGCGAGGCCTATGTCTTCTAGGGAGCGATTATGCGGGCTGCCGTAGATGTAGTCGTCGACAGCGGTATTAGAGAAGGAACTAGGAATGGTGATGGTGGCGATAGTGTCGACGTCGGTGGTGGTTATAATTACAGCGGAAGAAAATGTAGGGGATAGGTTCAATGGCGAGGTCTCTTCAATTTCTGCGTTGGATGGCTGCATAATGGGGCTAGTCTTAACATTGACACGAATCGGGGATTTAGGTACGTCTCTCAGCACAGGACCGCCTCGTTTCCGCTTTTCGGGCGAGGGAGCAGAGAGTGGGAGTGACAGGCCTGCAGCTCCTATTTCCAAGGGGCTCTGAGGGTAGGCATCCAAGTGGGCCTGAGACTGGGACGTGTCGAGGATTTGGCAGTGGTCCTGGGGCTGACTGTGGCTTTGTGTGCTGTGACTTTGACACAAACTCTGACTCTCGTCATGACTCTGGTCCTGACTCTTGGACTGGCGTTGGCTGTGGCTGCCCCGTGTAGAAAGAATGCCACTGGCCGTGCCAGAAGGGACCAAGCCAAAGTCGAAAGAGCTAGAAGAGGTAGTACGCCTGGCGAGAGAGCGGATTTGGAGGTCGATCAACGGGGGTTGTTGTTGAGGCGACAGGGATTGGGGCTGGGGTTGAGGCTGAGGCTGAGTGAAAGCAGTGGAGGTAGCACTGGAGTCAGTCTGGGATATGGGTGCAGCATCCAGCACAGCACAGGGTGCAGCATCCAGCACAGCACTGGAGTCAGTCTGGGATATGGGTGCAGCATCCAGCACAGCACAGGATGCAGACCCAGCAGCGGCAGCGGCGGCAGCTACGGAGATAGAATACTGCAAAGCCCTATCGGGACCAGTGGGCAACCCGTTATTATGCGTGTACGAGGCCAACAGAGTTGCAGCCATACTATCGATGGATGAAGAGAGGAGCAGCATTTGGGTTAGGCGCGAAGGAAAAGATCCAAGCCGAGCTAGTTACTAGCCACACAAAAAAGAAGAAAAAAGGTCAGAAGGATAGATGGCGAGGGCTTCTATTGCTCCTTTTGATGGTATTTACCCGTAGCGGCGTCACGGCGTTCGATGGATGGAGGAGATAATAAGGATAATAAAAATTAATGGCGGGTAAAAGAGATGCAAATGAAGTTGTGAAACCGTGCAGCAGGAAGGATATCGCGATGATTGACCAGGGACTGCAATAACAAGGTTACAAAATCTATGCTTCTATTTCCAACGCTAAGAAGGTGCGAAAAACTCT
Organism: Ceratocystis smalleyi; assembly: GCA_003449175.1. Taxonomy (NCBI): domain Eukaryota; kingdom Fungi; phylum Ascomycota; class Sordariomycetes; order Microascales; family Ceratocystidaceae; genus Ceratocystis; species Ceratocystis smalleyi. Next base: position 19,678 of record NETT01000369.1, read on the forward strand.
GATCACGGCGCTTTCAGGGCAAGAACGCGTGTTGGTGAGGAAAAAGGAAAAAAGAGCACGGGAAGGTGCAAGAGCAGCGTTTAATGTTCTTGCCGTTGAGGACAGACTTGATTTGCCACCTTCCCTTTTTCTATACTTGTACAAGTTCGCGTCAAGATTGGCCTCTCCAAAATGGTACATGCGTGAGAGGCCATCAACAATGAAGTGAAGCAAAGTAAACAACCTTGACCCGAAGAGCAGGCAGGCTCGGAAGGTGACATGGATTCTTGTCACTGGAGAGGGAAGGGGGAGACAATTACACTAAGACCGACCCGAGCCTTCCTCTCGTCAAAGGGAGGAGGACGACGCCAAGATGAGTAACGCGGCGGCACGCCCATGTTGAATATGTTGAAGAGTACAGGTGTGTGGGTGTGTGAGTATGTGGGTGTGTGAGTGTGTGGGTGTGTGAGTGTGTGAGTGTGTGAGTGTGTGAGTGTGTGTGTGTGTGTGTGTGTGTGTGTGTGTATATGTGTATATGTGTATATGTGTATATGTGTATATGTGTATATGTGTATACGTGTATATGTGTATATGTGTATACGTGTATATGTGTATATGTGTATCTGTGTATATGTATGTGTATCTACGTATGCTTGCCGACAGGCTTCTAATAGGTGCATCGGTGAATCAGCAACAGGCAGTTGATTACCCAAAGTCGTTGCCCAACTTCTTCCGTTCAGGGTTCTTGTTTTTTCCTTTCAGGGTTTACCAACTTGTCAACTCGCTTCCTTCCTGGGCTGTTGCACGTAGATTCCTTGCTTTATTGTCTTCTTATAGGCCGGGCTTACAAGTTTCCCAGCTCCTGTGTTCTGTCTTCATTAACCAACGAGCGCCCGCCTCCTGTACCGCGCCTGCCTTGTTGTCTTTCTCCTTTTCCCCTCATTACGTCGCTTCTTTCGTTTTTTTCCCTCCTTCCTTATTCCCAAAAAACCGTCCAGCTACTTCTTCATCTGGTGGGAGCCTTCCTTCTAGGAACAGCCACAAAACCGCCTTGACATATAATTTTCAGCCTGGCACCAATTCGGCAGTCTTGCCATTGCCATCCTTTCCATCCTTCTTGTTTTGGCTCTTGCTCTCGCCCTCGCCCTCGGCCTCCTTTCGTCTTGCTCTATCTAGCTAGGCCTGCTTCGGTTTTCATCTATTCTTTTCCTTCTGTTCTCTTGGTGTGCTACCTCGATCGCTCGCTCGCTCGCTCGCTCGCTTCCTTCCTCCCTCATCCCCGGGCTAGCTAGCATGAGAATCCTGGTCTGATCGCTTCGCTCGGTTTTGTTCCTGTTCCTGGGCTGCCACCATCTTGGCCCTACTGTTACTTCTATCCTGCTCTTGAACTCCGTCGACTATTCTGTGTGCTGGCGCCATTGCGGAGCTGCATCGCTTGGCATATATACCATCAACAAGCATCCCTTTTGCTCCCTTTAGCTTCTATGCGCATCATTCCCCCCTCTTTCCTCCGAGTCATTCATATCCCTCTGTCCACTATGCGATTCTTCCGCCGCAAAAAGGAAAAGAAGGGCCAGCCCTTCCTGGACATTCCCGTCCTTGGCGATGTCCGCATCGACGATGGCACCTACGACTCCCGCCTCATGTTGCACTACGACTCTGTATCTAGCTATGACTCTGTCAAGCTTCTCAACTCTATGCCTCCGTCTCTGCTCATGCGCATCTTCAGTTTTGTTTGCCCACAAACCGGCGACGAATCATACGAGCCCTGCGAACAGAGCACTCTTGAGGACTCGTGCCCATTGTGCGACTTGCGCGATCTGGCACATTGTGTCATAGTCTGTAAGCGCTGGCGGATGCCTGCAATTCAGCTTATGTACGTCCGTCCGCTTGGGCTCTTTCTTTACTGCCACCGCCAACGAAAACTAACCGTCAGCTCTTTCCCTTTTCCGCAGGTACCGAAGCATCCGAATCGAAAACGTACACTATTGCCAGCGCGAAGCTCTCCTTGCAGAAAAGCGCAAGCGCAAGTCTTTTTTCGAGCGCAATGGCGACCCCGAAGACACTGCTTCTGCCCGTCTAAGACTGCTTGCCCGTACCTTGCGCGAAGACCCTGTGCGACTCGGAAAGCTTGTACACTACTTCAAAATCCCCTACATGCTGCGTGAATCAAGCCAAAACGACTTGTCTCGCACCTTGGCTGTGCTACCCAACATCAAATACGTCGATCTCCCCGAAGGCTTGTTCTCGGACGACCCAAACTTTGCTACTCTACGTCTCGAGGTTGAGGCCCGCTGTCCAGACCTGCGCAAAATGACCTACATGGCGGGTTCAGAGCAGAGTCTTTCCAGGCTAGCCTACGGTTCTGTATGGCCCAATCTTGAGGTTTTGGAGTTGACTCGCATCTCGCTGGATGCGCTCCTTACCCGCCATGTTATATCTGCTCTGCCTAAGCTACGTGCCCTCAAGGTCACGGAGTGCAAGAACTTTACCGACCAAGTCTTTGCCAATTCTGAAGAGCTTCCCCCAATACCCCAGTTGCAGCAGCTTGTCCTCCACAAAGTGCCAATCTCTGTGCAGGGCGTAGCAGACCTCATGTCCCAGCCTGGAATGCGCGCATCCCTAACCGTGCTGAACCTGTGGCGCACCGAGATCAAGCCCGACCATCTCCAGGGAGTTTTCAACGCTATCCCCAATCTAAAAACCCTAGCTATCCATGAAAGCGTGTCTCGAGCTATCGTGTCGGGCTCCAATTTGCCCAAGCTAGCCTCGCAGAGCTTGGAGACTATCCGCTATGAAATTAGTAATTCGGTGGAGGCAGGCTCCATCAGCAATGCCAGCACTAGCTACTATACCTATTTGGCCAGCTCTATTCTGTCCGGTGGACTGCCCAATCTTCATGCTGTTTACGTACGTGATCCGTACTTCCCCGATCACCTAATGGGCCTTCCGCCGCCGCAACCGCAAATGCCCGGCCTGGTGCGGCCACGTTCATCGGCCAACCTCAAAGCATCGTCGCCCATGTTTAGTCCTGTGGGCAGTCTAGGGCCGGCAACACCACAAAACACAACGCTACTTCCGCCATCTTTGCCCCGTGGAGGCGGCAGGGTACGCTCGGGCGTAGCCACCAACCGCTTCAGCTCCAATAACCCGTTCGCCGGGCTCGGTCCGCTAACCAAGACCATCGAGGTCTTTGCCAAAGGCGACGACAGCATGGACTGGAGTTTTATCAAAGTTGCGCCTCATGCCACGCCGACAACTCTAGGTATTGGCAGCGGCAATGGGCGGCACAGGACACACGCACGCTCAGTTAGCAATTACGGACTGGGCACTGACGTGGCCGGCCTGGGCTGGGACCGGGGCAATTCGCGCCATAGCATCATGGTGGGCCATGCCGGTGGTGGCAATTTCCTGGCACTGCCGGGCGGTGATGAGGACGTATTGCCCATGCCCACACCACGATTCAAGCAGGATAGCGAGCTGTGGCCACGGCCGCAGAGCAGTGGCATGACACCAAGCCGTGGGTCCAAGGACCTGTGGGGTTAGGCCCGGGGCTGGTCCCTTCCACGGTGTTTAGAGGAAAAGGAGGCGGTGGGTGAAATCTACAATAGATACACTGTAATATGACGTGTACTATATGCAAGCGCATGTATGTATGGACGACTGTATATTTTGACTACTCTATTGCACGTAATGATCTGCCGTCTCATCTTTGTTTGTGAAACTGGGCTTTGCTTTGGGGGCGGTGGGATGTCAGCAAACCGGAGATAAATAGCATGTATTCGTGGAAAACAGCGTGAACGGGGTTTGGAGTCCGCGAGGGGGGAAGAGCAGGATGAGTGGGTTTATGAAGGGGGAGGAGAGGAAGAGAAAAGAAAGTAGAAGGAGGTCATGGGATCATTGTTTGCTTCCTTCACGTTGGTGGTGGACTTCGGCTCTCCGGCCATGTCAAATTTGGTGAAAGTTTCAGATAAGAGAGGGGGAGGGGAGGAAGACCTGTGACGTCAAACCCCCGGTCGTAGCTCTCCAAATCTACCCACGCCCCCAGGTACGATATCAAGGACACACGGACACACGCCCCTTTTACGAAGAAAGGGCAACTTACACCACAAGCACAAGCCTAAGGGGAAGAAAGAGAGTCTAAGCTGCATTTGACAGCCTATATCACAGTGCACATTATGCACCCGTGTAAGCCATTCCAGGCTATCTGAGAGTAGGCGCCAAGCTGCTTGGTCTTAGTGCTATTGTCTCTGCTCTAGTGCGTCTGCATGCTGTGTCCATGGACTCTTAATGTATGGGGCCTTCATATCCGTGTGTCTACTCTGATGACGGTCCTAGTGCTGTGCCCGGATTTGAAGATGGTGCTGTTTCACCCAGCTAAAAGTTTTCAGGTGCGAAATTGCACAAGCACTGACCTGTTTCGCTGGTTCGTTCCTTGGGCTCGCTCTAGCGGGTGTGGCCTCTAGCCGAGCTTGTATAGAGAGGGCCCTGGCCCAATTTGCAGAGCAACTCTCCCTCCTACAACCCTCGGGGGGGTACCTTTGAGGTCTGGTACCTTTTCTTTTCAGGTTGATGGCGGCCAACGTTTATGCCCCTAATAATCGTTTTCATTCTTTTTTCTTTTCTTAGACTATGTCTATTAATCGAATAACGAGCTGTGATGCCTTGAG
>NETT01000370.1:0-23468 GCA_003449175.1 Ceratocystis smalleyi
TCCCTCCCTCCCTCCCTCCCCCAATATGCCAAACGTCTCGTGAGAGGCTTCGGCCAAACGCTAGCAGCTTAAACAGTAAGAAATGATACGAAAGGAGAAATCGCTTGGAAAATACCGCCAACCAGCCGATAACGGCAGTCCAAAGAGAGCAACAGAAGCAATGCCATGCATCCTCCGGTCATACTGACAACAAGACCGCACACAGCGCACTTACCATTACCACCACGGTCACATGGCTCGTCGAAGATCGCGGCGACCCGTTGACACCAGTCACACGTGGTGTTTTTGCTTTGACGACAATTTTGTTTGCCATAGTGTTGTGGTTGGGTGTCCAGACTTCTTCAGTGAAGTTGCACGTCCAGACAATGTACGCAGCGGCTAGAAATAAATGTTAGCACCAACAAAAAAAGCAAAGGAAACATAAAAACTTCATGGTGAGATAATGGGGGGTTAGGGCAATGAGAAAATGGCGAAAGACTTACGGCCCATGGGGAACCCCGCCTGTGAAATACAGCTCGAGCACAATGCTGCAAAACGAGCCACGTCAAAACTGACGTTTGAGCACACGCAATCCTGCTCTGCCGCTTTAACTCTCTTGATATCCAGGCCGCTTAGCTGATTTTCCTTCACGGCACTGGTTGATTGAGGAGACGGGGGACCCGAACTAGACTGCAAGTCCGGGTGTATGTTCTCTGTGCCTGCAGCGTTGCCTACAGCTAGCGGGTCTCCAGAGTCAATAATGGTGGGCAGGCCCGTTTCACTCACAGGTAGAGCTGATGTGAGAGAGGGTGGGGGCGGGGATGGCAGCGGTGACAAAAAGGCTGTTGTTGGCGGTGCCAAGGAGGAACTGTTGCGGGTGCCCGCGGTGGTAAGAAGAGGGATGCCTGAGCGAAAACTGCCTGTTCCAAAAATACCAGTCGGTAATGGACGGGCTGTGGTTGGTGGCGGGAGCAGTGAGAAACCAGCTCCAAGTCCAGTAGGCAGGGGAACTGAATCTGTGGATAAGGTTGTCTTCCTCCAAATCCCCATGCCAGTCGACGCCTGCGCTGTTCCAGTTTGCTGTCCTGTGGTCAATACTGTTGCTGGAACTTGCCCGTCTGCAAGCTGCGACGTATTTGAAAAGCGGAACTGGTGTGTCAGAGACGCCGCTGGCGGTGTGGTGCGAGCCGTCCAGAGCCCAGGGGCCTTGCGCTGTTTTCTATGTCTATCAGGCACGGGCTCGCGGCCTTTGAGCTCCCGTCGTAGCAGCCGCAGCTCTTCGGGACTAGAGTCCATGGGAATCTGACAGGCAGAAGATAGTTCGACCATGGGTCCGCAAATATCGATGCAGATGAGCGGGACATCATCAGGGGCGAGATTGGCGTTGGTTAGTGCTGCGGTGGCTTGTGCTGGGAAGGAGAGGCTGAAGGATAGACTGAGAAGTGTGACGCAGGCTTGCAGAGTGGTTGCTCTCATGGTGTGTGTCTGAAAAAGCCTGGTTGGTGTGTCTCGCTCTATTCGTGTCTATGGAGAAGTAGAGAGACCGGTTGACTGACTGACTGACAAGCAAGTAGGTGGGTGAGTAAACGAATGAAAGTGCACAGTCAGAAGAGCGAGAATAAGAGCAAGTCTGTAGTCAGAACGTCAAGACGGGAGCATGTGGAGAGGTTCGGGAGTAAAGGCGGCTGAACGGCCTTAGGAATGAAGGACAAGCTCAAAAAGAGCGTGAGCGCAATTGTTTTGTATGCCTTCAATTAAATCGGTTTGTATGTACAAGTGAAAGCAAAGCTTGACTAGCTTAGCTGCAGCTCTAGGCCAGCAGAGAACTGAAGGAGGCAGGCAGGGACTAAAGAATGAGAGGCTGGGAGCGTTGGGGGAGTTCACGATGATGATAGCAGTGCCATATCAGCCAGAATACGAGCACGCAAGCGTGGTGATCGAGGAAGAAGAGAGAGCGGGGAGACAAACAAGAGAGTGGGTAGGGAATGGCACATAATGAGAGGGAGAGAATAGGGACAGGGAAAGCCACATGTACTACGAGCGAGGAATAGTAATATTGCATGAGTCTCTACGTAAGAAGGGAGAGGAGTTCGCAATCTGAAGCGAAGCTGGGCTAGATGTCAAACACATGATACCAAACAGTTAAAACTCTAAACGAGTAAAACAGCCGGATAAGAGAAGTGTACTAGAGATACCAGAGCAAAATTTGAGTGAGGGTCGTGCGCGGGCTGTCACAAACACGGACACCGGGGCTGGGGTGGTGTTTGGTACCGATACCAGTTGAAGTTTCTTGTGTGGATGTAGGACGCACGGGACGCGCTTGATAGGGTTAAGCTGGAGATGACGTCCGTGATAGGGTTGATGAGGTACGGGCAGAGAGAAAGAGGGACCCTTTCTTCTTACTTTGGCCGATTTTCTTGACCCTCACAGCTGCTTGATGGTGCCTCTTGCATCTAGAATCATCAGCCTCCTATCATTTGTCCTTTTTCTAACTGCATATCGTTCTTGTTCCTATCTTGCTTGCCAGTGGCTAAAGACGATGATGGACAGACGTGAAACACAAAATGCCCCAGTCATTGTTTCTAAGCCAAGGCTTGGAAGCCTAGAGAAGGAAGAGCGAGGGGGAGGGGGGGTGGACTTCCCGAGAGAAAAGGTTTAGCTCAATTGCTTCCCAGTATTGGACTGCTTTCTTCAGCCCAGGATGCAGAGTAGGCAGAAGGATAAAAAGGAGGGAGACAGGCAGGCTCTATCAATGAGGCTTATGTGCTGGCCCTGTACCTGGTGAAACAAATAGGAATGATGTATGAGCCAATCATATCAGCGGACTTTAGCGGACGGTGTCGGGTAAACAATGGCTGAATATAGCTGCCGGGCTATAGTCTTTGAAACTGCATACTAGCTGGCGTTATTAATGCAAGCCTTGCTACAAATAGAAAGCAAAAGGCCCTGAACAGCAATGATCTGACGATACATGGGAGCCTCTACATACCCATACCGACATCAGCATCTACTCCCAGCAAACAAAAAGGCGGGAAAAAGCAAAATGGAGCAAAACGATGCACATGAAATAATAAAATCACAAGATAAAAAGGACCAGAAAATCACCACAGCCACTAGTCAGAGAGGTAAGCGCTTGTCCCTGGTGCCACATGTGAGGCAATCTACGTCTCGATAATTACTGATAGCCTGTCGATGAAGTTCTGTGATGCCTCTGGAAGACTCTTGGCAGGGGACTAAGATATAGCCCTTCATTACTTGGTCTCAATTATGGCTCGTTGTCATTTGGGCCTTGTGGCGTGGCTTGAAAACCTCACGATTACAAATCTACATTAGATGGCCATGGGCTGATATGAACGTGCCTGCCTCTACATGTAACACATTGGATGATAAATTAGGCAATGCTTCTCTGTCCGTTGCGTTGTGACTTGCTGGCGAGATGGCAGACTTTCAAAGGTTCCCTGGCAGAGCTCGAGCTAACCCTAAAGTCAAGCCGCGGACAAGCGGTGCTTCTCCCACGAACTACAGCGACGAAAGACGGACAAACTGTGGGGACGGAAGAGGGTTTATTTCCGGGGTCAGGTTCAAGGAGAGCTGTGCCTTGAAGGCACAGCCCTCGTGTCAACTATGGAGGTCGGTGTCGAGAGATTATATTAGCGGTTATGGCATCAAAACTGTAAAGTGTATTGATGGCACTAACACTATAAAAGCGAAAAAAAAAGGGAGGACAATGAGTAGACAGGGGGAGGGGAGGAAGACTAAGACCGCTTCGTATTCGCTTCCGCTTTTGGTGAAAACTGGAGGCACTATTTTGTATTTGGGGCAAGAGGAGCCTGGCCTGATACGTATGGGCTTGTCTAGATTGAAAATTAGAGAGGGCTTACAAGGGCTTGTTAGTCCGCCCAGCGCTGGGCTGACAGATGCAGCGAGGTTAGTGCCACACAGAAACAGCACAGCCTTCGAGAGGAGGAGAGAGGGGGAATGCTTTTCTTTGATGGGCTGTTGATATGTCTGCATACTTGGTCTGAACTGTTTGCGGCCCCAAATAAAATGCGGCGGCGAGGTCCCCGATGTATTCCTCTACCATGGGATGGGTCGGGTTTGACGGTGGGCTGGAAGAGCAAACGGCTCCGTTGCCCCCTCTATCTCTCGCTCCTGCATTATATGCGCGCGCGGGATTCTTGTAGAGCACAGAAAATTTAGCGTTATCTGGAATAAAGGGGATAAGGCCAGCCAATCAGGCCCGGCCAGGCCCAGGTCTAGCCCACTGCTACCCCATCGTAATACTACTACGACGGAAGGAAAAAGCTTGGCTTTTTATAAGTGTTAATGGAAAAACGCCAAGACACACAAAGGAAGAGCTGTATTGGCTTTAACTAGAATATGCTGATGCTGAAATGTACTGCAAGCGAAGCGGCGAAAGAACGGCAAGTAGTAATGGCTGGCGAAAGGACCAAGATATTGGTCAAAAACGAGGCTGGCAACTGCTGCTCTGCTGCTCTGCTGCTTCTACTACCACCGCGGTACTGTGCTCACGTCTTCTCCGCCGTCCTTGAGGTCGGCCCGCTTGCTGCCCACCTGCCGGCCGCTACACACCTTGTGACAGGAGTACAAGCTTCTCTCAATCTTTGCTCAGTTCTCTCCTCCGCGCGTTCCCCTGTCTCCTTTTTCTGGATATTTAAAAAAAACACCCGAGGTTATGGTGACAGCCAGCAAAGGGATCACGGACTATCTTGGGCTCCGATCAGTTTGTTCAGAGCCTACAGACAGGAATGACAGGACAGCGAGTCAAGAAGCCAAGAGGCCAAGAAGCAAAGTTTGTCCGCCTGATCAGGTCTATTGGTGGAGCCACTTTCAGGCCATGCCGGCATGATAAAGCACTAGATTGAGAGGACTCCAGAAGACGGGAGAACCTTATGTCCTCCTCCCCTGTCTTGTCTCCTGTGCCCTGTAACAGCAAGCCTACCAATCCATCACCTCCTCCCATACCTGGAACATAAACACTAACAGTGCTCTATTTTGCCTCTGTTTGGCTGGCTCCTTAGTCTCGCCAGGCTTTTCGTCCGTTCTTTTTCCTCAGCATTCCTTCATCTCTAGCTGCTTGCCCTGTCCTGCCCTGCTTCTGTCTCGTCTCTATCTCTTTTGTCTGCTGCTTTTTTATTCTTGTATCTTATTTTATTTTCCCTGGGTTCTTCAGGCATCTGCATCTCCATTTTCCGTTGACTCAGGCTTCTTTTACCCACCAACGCTCGTTTCCCGGCTATCCTGCCTTGCTTGAATTCGCCATTCTTTTCATTGGATGCACGCCATCTTCGCCTTCGTCTTTCCCGTGTTCCCGTAATTAGAGAACTTCTGGTCTGGAATTTTGCATGCAACCGTCACATTAGCACAGTCGCTATATATACCAACTCCAAACGACACTCGTTACCAACCATCACCACTGCCAGCCACAACTATCGATATATACTCCTGCCGTACAACCTGCCATCCTCCTCTTCTTGGCACCCACATTCTGTCTCCTTTTCTTCCTTCTCCGTTTTTGTTTGCCACTTCTCTTAGCTGGCTGCCGTTCCCTAACTGCTCCCTAACTCATGATCGACAACCCGATACACACCCAGCGTCTGCTTTGTTTTGCTGCCTTCGCCTTTGGTTCATCGTCGGATTGATAGCCTTTATTGTTTATGCTTCTTGCGTGGAACCCAGTGGCACATTTGTTTCCTGTACTCGCTGGCACTGTAGCCGCTTCTCTCATTCGGGCTGCCCCTCTCTGGCATCGCGATCCGGGCTAGTACTTCTTCCTTGCTTGCCCTGATCACCTCGTCTGCTTCGTTCCTTTTCCTTCTCTTCTTTCTATTCTTTGTTCTTTCTCTCACCAGCCGTTTTCACTGTGCGGAACCAGAACTGCTCTCCAGTTTCTCTTCTTTTCTTGTTCTTTTCTAATACTTTTTTTTTTTTCGCTTCTCACAACCGCCGGCCGGCCTTTTTATTTATTAATTACTTTTTTTCTTTTTTAATTTTTTTTTTCTTCCATTGCGCATTTCCATCACTCTACTGTGGTTTCTTTCGTGCTTGCCTCCTGCTCATATAATTCACACTGAGAGAACTTTACTGAACTGCACACAACGCCCAACAGCTCAGCCACGGCTGTTCTGTTTCAAACCACCCCGGCAAAGGCTCTATCCGTCTTTGTCTACTCGCAGAATGCTTTCCAATTTGGCCTTGGCCTTGGCCTTGGTGGCAGCCACCCTCGTTCGAGCTGGCGATATCATCAATTCTCCCCTGGGCATCGACTCCTCTGGAATATTGCGTTTATCAGCTTCCGAAGCCACCGTCGCCAACTATGGCGAAATTGTCAAGATGCGCAAAGCAGCCGAAGTATCATTATCTAGCACTAAATCTGACCTTGGTTTAAATAATGGCACAGATGTCGGGGATGTTAGCAACAAGAGCTCAACAAAAGCCTCCGATAGCGACATCTCCGAAGTCCCACTCAATCCGGACGGCACAGTCAACATGGAGATCTGGGAACGCACAACAGAGCAGGCTTGCCAAAAAGCCCTTTCGTCTATTCCTGCTGCTTCAAATCCGTCCGGCACCGGCATTTGCTATAACCTTCCGGCGCTGAACATGACATCCGGTGTCTTCCAGGCCGATCTACGTCTGTACAAGATCTCTGATCCATCTGGGGAATTTGCCGCTGTGCTGCCGTCAAATATCCAAGTCCAGCTGAGCTATGACGGTGCTTTTGTGTCTACCGTTGATGTTTTGAATAAAACGACAAATACCAGCACTACTATTACACCAGGCTCAACCTCCAATGTGTCCAGGTCAGCCGAGTTGGTGTCATTAAGTAGGCGGGATATTTCGGTTGAGCGTCGTGCAAACGAGGTCCCGCTGCTCAAGCAGTACATGCTAGTCGGCCAGATTGACCCTTCACGGATGACACCTGACATGTCACTGTAAGTTTTTTTTTTTTCTCCCCCCCCCCCCCAACCCCTACCATTTAGACCTGTTTCTAACCCTGTTCTTATTCACAGTGCCTCCCTCGAAGCCCTTGTCATGCCTATTCTCACTCTTAATGCTGCTGGTGCTACCGGAATCATTCAGACCAATGTTTCCTCCAACGAGGCCTTGTTTGTCAATGGCATTTTCTCTCGTGAGGTGGTGATGTCTGATTTATCGCTAGCTATCTGGGCCGTCGATGCCGTGCATGCGGAGCTGACCAACGGCACTGTGGCTTTTGTGCTGCCTGGCATGCAGCTAATGGTGTATCCCATTGGGCTGGGAATTACCGGCGGCTGGATGCTGATTGGCTTTGCAGCGTATGGCTTTGGCACATACGAGCGCTTTATGTATGCAGCAAGATATCGCCGGCAAAAAGCGATGGCTGCTCCTGCAGTCAAGACATTCTAAGCCTTGCTCTGTCTGTTTCTTCTCTCTGATACAAGCTTTTCCTTTTTCTTTCTGTGGTTTATATTGTTTTGTCACATGGTACCTTTGTGCATGACGATACATGCAAGCGTACAAGGTAGCTAGCTACCAAAGGCAAAATGCCATCCATCTCTCGGACTATTTGAATATTCCGTCTTAACCCTGATTTGCCTCCTTTCTCTGTTTCTTTGTTTTAGCTCGTTGTAACGGCCATTGGTTCTTTTTTTGTAGCCGGCGTTTTGGATATGCACGAATCAAACGCCCACCTTCTTGTACATAGTCTTGTGTACACTGCAACACGCATTGTACGTTATACCGCAAACACTTTATTCATTTTCAATCACGCCAACTACTAGACCTTTGTTTAAGGTTAACTCACATGAGATGAAACGAAACATTACCTATTTCAATAGAGCATGTAACGTTCTGAATATCTAAGCATTAACAATAGTAAGCCTTGAACTTCCAAAGCGCTCTAAAGAGTAGAATGCAGTGACGGTATAGAAAACCAAGAGAAAAGGCGAGAGATTCTAGAAAGACCGGGGGTGGGTGCAAATGGGAGTCAGGTCTAGCGAGAGTCATGAGAAGAGGGAATGGCCGGAACTCATTCTTCTTCTCCAATCTTGGCAGGCTTCTAACCATTGTGACTTCTGCTGACAATTTGCTTGCAGCAATTCCGGTACAGGCAGAGGCGTCTCCGTCACTGACTGAGCTCCCGCATAGTTTCCTCGAATAGCAGCACCTGCAATCCAACATCCTACTCAGATTAAGACAGGAACCGAAAAGTCTTGCCCTACTTTTCATATTTCTTGCTGATTTTCCTTGTTGTTGTTGATACAACTAACCCTAGTACACCGACATAACTATCACGGGACAAAACCCTGAAGGAAACGTACAATCCTAAGCCGGCAAACATCTTCTCTAACATCATTGTAACTATTTCATCCCAAGGTGCTATGACTCACGCTCACATTGCCGAATGTTTGTGGGGGAATGCAGCAACAAATCAACATTACGACCAAGTGCAAATCGCGTGACCAGCCCAGTTGTCAGGCTACCGTCATCATGTGCCATTAGCTCTGCTGACGCCTTTCATCTACAGCGGAAACATGAAGAATAGCATGAGCAGAGACCAATCCACCAGCCGGGCTAGCAACGACAGAATAAATACTTGTAGCACTTGTTGTGGAAAACTTTGTAATTCTGCCAGTTTCAATCAAACATCGAAATTGGATCTCCTATAGTCGCCACTAACAGCAATACATTGCCATTTGAGAAAAATGCACACACCCAAGCTTGCAGAAGCAGCAGCAGCAGCAGCCGCTGTCTTTGCATCCGCCGTCATCGCCCAGTCCTCAGAGGATGCATTTGGTCTAGCGCCATGTGGTGCTCGCTGCTACCAGCAGACTGCACAGTTGATCGGTTGCAGCTCGGATGATTACCCATGTCTTTGTCGTGTATGGGATATTGACTTCAGAGCGCAGTACACCAGCTGTCTGATTGAAGGCTGTATTGGGTCACCCAGCACCATTAGTAAGTGGCAAGCCACGAGCCCAGCGCGAAAAAGAAAAAGAAAAACATACCGCTAACGTGTGAACGAGCATAGCTGTTGATGAGTTAAAGCAGAGAGTCTGCAGTGAGACTCTAGTATCCAACTCGACAGCTTCTTGGCTGCCTACCGGCACCACTGTTCCAACCGGTGTTACTGCGTCTGCCTCCGGACTCGTCACTGGTTCGCATTCGCCAAACACTACATCTTCGCCACCCACTTCCACCGCCGCCACTTTTGCTGAAACGCTTTTGACAGAGGTAAAACCCACGAACCATACTCGACAGCCCCATACAACCACACCTGGTGAAGCCACAGCAAGCAGCGGGAAAACGGGCACTGGGACACCGAGTACCGACACGGTGACGTCCGGACTTGCGCAAAGCTCTCCAAGCGTTTCCGCATCTGTTCGCATTGATATGGCTGACATTAAGGTTCTGACGGCTTGCTTAGTCGGGGCAGCAATGGCCGTGAGAGTGTTCACTAATGGCGTCGTTTGATGCTACAAGGGAAAATATTTAATCAAGGCGGGGAATCAAGACAATAGGCCTTGCATTGTAATTAAAAGCGCGCAGGCGAAGTTTGTCCTACGTGTTCTAACATTAGCAAAAATAGTCTGAAATCAATGCGAGCCAAACAACAGATGCAACAAGTGTCCTACTAATCTGATCGCTGCCGGCCTCTTCATTCTCGAGTTCTTCTCTGCTTTCTTTACCATGAAGAGTCTGTGTTTGACCATGACTTGTACTGTAGTTGACTAAAGTCGGAGCCAGGGCCTGACGGGTAAAATATATCGTTGAACCGTCTGAATGATGTTCATGCATTAGTATACCTAGAATCCCACGCCAACATGCGTTATCTAGCAAGACATGCCATGACGTTGGGCATGTCGCATTTTCTATATAAACAAGTCACAGCTTTTCCCACTTAATCCTTAGCCCAACCCCAACCGCCGATTTGGTATAAAATACATAATGGCATAGACCCTTCCAGACGTCCGGAGCCATGTTACAGAGATTGATTGGCTGCGACAAGGAGCCAAACGCATTAGAAGCAACCGAGCGGAAGCTTCTGGACACTCCCTCCCGCCTTTGCTTCTCTAGACTTGTCTCAAGCCCCGCAAGACCTCCATCATAATAGCCCGCCATCTCCATGCGTCTAGCTCGCTCGCTACCTAATATTTCTTGGAAACAACAAAGAAACGGCGATGGCGCGCTAGTTTTACAGCTGATACCACGTGGAGTGCCAAACATGGAATCTGCTCTGCGCACCTGCTTGTCCGGCCGGCATGTCCTAATAAGGGCTGCGGCAAGAGACTGCTAACAGAGCTGGCAAGTGCAGTGGCAGCGTGGAGATGGGTGATGGACGGCTGGAGGGGGCCGTTCCAAAGCAGGATAATCTGAGCATCTAATCCATGAACTTGCTGGCGCTGGATCAACGGATTACAAAATTGAAGGCGCGTAGATAATGAGGCACCCATGAAGTTGCAACATCAAATGCTCCTTGCAGCGTTTCGCTAAGCGTCGCCTAGGTTCGCTTTTTGACTTTAGGCGCAGCAAGGAAACCTTCAACGTAACTCTGCTTCTGGTGGCCTGGAGGTAGACCAGTGATCTTGTCTACACCACTAAACAGTGCATTGTGCTTTGACGTTACTTCTTTGAACTCCACTTGCACCTTACCCCAGGTGGTTGTACGGTCTAGGGTAACTGGGTCAAGCTTTGAGATAGACGCTGAGTTATATACGAAGAGAAAAATGCGCTGGAGATTGCGAGCCGTCAGAGGAGACCATTCTTCGACTCTCCAGGGAGAATCGTCTATCAAGCCAGACCGCTTGACGAATGGCCGCGACTTCTGGCGCTCAACTAAGGCTGTCGAGGCCCTGATATCATTGCCAAACTCCCACTCGGCCTCGCGTTGGCGTTTGAGTTCTGCAAGGTATCTCTGGTCAATAGCCCGGCGGGGGGTTACCTCGAGCGGCTTGCCGTCGTCGATGCCGCAGGCTAGATCTCGTAATCGCGAGAATCGCGTTTCTGTCATGGGCGGGATGATCTTCTCCTTGGTCCGCCGCCACCACGCTGCTGTGCGGTATTTCTGGCCGTTTGCGCTGAGTGGGGTGCCCCAGACCGAAACCTCGGGGACTATGTTGGTGGTGGGGGCTGCTTTTGTGATGGTGGCTTTGGGCCACATGACTTTGGGGACAGAACGCTGCTGGTCCATTTGGGTTTTGATGTATCCAGTGAGTTTATCTAGAGGCCACTGGTTGAGGATGTGCGTGCGCTTAGGGCCACGCTGGTTTTTGAACCTGAGCATCTCATGCGTCAGCTGCTCCTCGACCTCGTCGGCATTGCGTGGACCATCGGGCCTCATGAAAGAGTTGAGCCGCCGAACGCGGTGCTCACCAATGCGGCCGAATGTCAGGAGCGCAATGCGGTACAGGCGATCGAGCTGGCCAGCGTTGGCGGCACGCATAGTACGCAGGGCTGAGTAGCCATCGTGAATATGTTCATCGACACGGGTCTCGCGGAATTGGTTGATGCGAAACTTGTGGAAAATCTGCCCACGCACGTACTGACGACAGGGTCGAGGCAGGTATGAGGCTTCACGGAGGAGGTGCCTATAGAGGTGGAGTTTTTGGATTGGCTTTTGAAGCGGTATTTGGAAGGACATGGCAGGGCAGGGCAGGGCAGGGCAGGGGAGGGGTTGAAGGAAAGGTGCGAGGCTTGGGGGTGCCGGCCAGGAAAGACGGGCAGACAGGTGGGTATCTAGTTTATAGAGAGGATGGAGCAGCCGAGTGTCAAGGAGTGCCCCCAGTAGACGTAAAATGCATTCAAATCCAGTCCTGGTGATGTGGTGGCTTTACAACGACCCTTGCTTGGGGACGGCCGACACAGCTGAGACGGTTACACGAGAAAAAAAGCACGAAGTAAGCGCCACAAAAGCATCTCGTTCCAGCCAGCCACACTACAGCTGTGGCGTGATACTCCCAAATAGGCGAGGCAGGCAAGGCGAGGCAGGCAAGGCGAGGCACTACACGACGCGTCACGCCCAGGCCCAAAAACACGCTTTGTTTTCTTCAGCCTTGCCAGTGCCACGAAAACGACACGTCTTGGTTTAATTGAATTTGCCATTTGAGCAAGACTCGAGCCTGATACTAGCGACTTTCTCCTCTACAAACTTGACGCCGCGAGCGAATCCTGTTACCAGGGCAAAGGAAACGAGAAAACTCTCATCATTTATCGTCTTTTTTCTTTCTTTGGGCGAGACATTTCCTCTGTCTTCATATGCCCAAGTCTGCGGTTTAACCCAAATATCAGGCTTTAATTGCTCGCCTGCAAAGGTCTTTTATTCCCTTCACTTTCTTTCAGTCTTTCTAGACGCCCATCGTCGCGCATTCATTTTCCTGGGCTCATTTCACTCGCTATTACTCTCTTCTTTGGTTCATTTGGACTTCGCGAAATACAAAAGCCGGTCTTCTTTTTTCTCTTCTGTCTTTGCCGTTGCCAGGTAATCAATCGGATTCCCCAAATTCACACCCAGCTCTGAGCGACTACATACTTCGTTACCACAGCTGCCAGACAGTCCCAATTCAGCCCCCTTCGCCAACTCAAAGGCCCTTTTGTCTTCTCCTTCCTTGGGCGTCGCTTCACTTTTTCTTGTCTCTTGACGGAGCTGTCATTGCTCCTGCTTTCTTGTATATCCCTTGGGCTTAGCGCTAGACCCTAATTCCTATTTCGCATCATCGCCACCAGCTACTTCTCCCAGCCGACTTAACTCTCGGCAATCAAGTAATGCGCTTCTCCCAATGTCGACGGTAGTTGCAGAACATCCTCTTCCATCACCTACTGCTGCCGCTGCTCTTGCGCAGCCATCGTCTCTGCTACCCCCAAAATCCGAAGCTGTCGCACAACCATCATCAATCTCAACTCACGTAAACTCAGCCCCTGCCATTGCGACCGCTTCATCCTCATCTGCAATCGCCAAGCCACCTGCTTCGACCTCCTCGCCCCTCCCGGCGATGACCTCTAAGGTTACCTCTCTCGCCGCCACAGCCCTAGCAGCCTCAGCTTTAGTAGCGCCTTCTCCACCAGCACCCTCAGTCTTGGTTGCAACACCGTCGCCAAACAACACTTCTATACCCGCAACCTCAGCACCCCCTTCAGCCCCGGCTACCCAGTCATCTCAACCTTCTGTGACTCAATCGCAATCGCAACCACTACAACCAGTTACTGGCAATATGCGCCCTGCTACAGCCCCCAAACAGTCCTGTTCCTCGTCTTCCGGCCCCGTCCTCAAACTCATGGCAGCTCCGGGTGCTTCTGCCTCTCAATCTCAACCACCACCTAGCGCTTCCATTTCAAGACCCGCGTCCCAACCTAGTAGCTTCGCGGTCTCCGTGACACAACCGCCGTCCTCCATGGCCAGCGCCGCGCAGTTCCGGCTGGCTAAAATCAGCCCAGCACAGATTGAGGCACCGTCAATATACTCAGTATGCGAACCCTTGAATCACTAATTGCCTCCCTTGTCTATTGCCTTTTATCCTTCCCCTCCCCACCGTCGGGCAAACCATGTTTGCATTCTCAAAGAATTGGCTCCGCCAATATACCAAGCCAGACTCCACTAACAAACTCCTCACTTTGTTCTAGGCTATTTATTCCGGTGTTGATGTCTATGAAATGGAGGTCAACAACATCGCCGTCATGCGTCGCCGAAATGATAGCTGGCTGAATGCGACCCAAATTCTCAAGGTTGCCAAGATCGACAAGGGAAAGCGCACCAAGATTCTCGAGAAGGAGATCCAGACTGGCGAGCACGAAAAGGTCCAAGGCGGCTATGGCAAGTACCAAGGGACCTGGGTCAAGTTTGAACGCGGCCTCGACATCTGCCGACACTACGGCGTAGAAGAGATTCTGCGGCCTCTCTTGACCCACGACATGGGCCAGGACGGCACTATTGCTGGCCGCGACGTCAACACACCCACCAAAGAACAAGCCATGGCAGCCCAGCGCAAGCGCATGTACAATCCCAGCACCGCAGCAGACACCCGGCAAAACGGCGTTTCGGGCACATTCTTCCGCAATATCTCATCCACAGCGTCACATGCAGTAGCGGCTATCAACAAAGCGCGTTTTGACTCTCCTGGCCCACGAAATCGATCCGGGACATCACTTTCTAGAGCCCCTAGCTTCACCCGACAAGCATCAAAGTCCCAGGGGGGCGACGGATTCCCCACCAACTCTCAGCAAAGCTTTACTTCAGACCATGGCAGTGGGCACGACACACCATATTCCAGCCAGCAAATTACAATGTCTATGAGCATGGATATGCCAGAACCACCACTCAAGCGTGCTCGCTCGACTTTGACACCTGCTGATAGTTTTTCATATGGCGGGCGAGATGCGAACCAAAGCCAGAATTTCCCCGTCTCCTCCATTGAAGCAGGAGAGTCATTTTCTTATAGCAATGGCTCCTTCTCTAGCCAGTTTGACAGCCAAGACGGCTTCGGCCCTCTCCCTCCATTGCCATATGAAGCTTCACAAGAGGCAGACGACCGTAAAGCCCAGCTGCTTGGCCTCTTCCTTGACCACAATATTTCAGAACAGCAGATTGAAGAAAGCATCAAGGGCATGACACCTGTGGAGCTTGACATGTCGATTGACAATCACTGCCACACAGTTCTTCACTGGGCTGCTGCTCTATCGCGCATGACTCTGCTCCGGGCTTTGATTCGTGCCGGTGCTAGTCCTTTCCGTGTAAACGCAGTGGGCCAGACTGCTTTGATGAGGGCGTGCACCGTGACCAATTCCATGGAACTCAACACATTCCCCGAACTCCTCGACGTCTTGGGATGCACCCTTGAAATCAGAGACAACAAGGGCCGAACCGTGCTGCACCAGATTGCCGTTACCAGTGCTGTCAAAGGCCGTAATGCTGCTAGCCGCTACTATCTCGAGAGCCTCCTTGAATGGGTAGTTCGTCAAGGGAGTGTACCAAACAGCCAGGCCACACAATCCAATGGCATCGCACCTAATGGCTTGCAGCAGCCGCCCAAGATGGGTCTTGCCAGGTTCATGTCTGAAATTGTCAATGCCCAAGACAACTCGGGCGATAGCGCCCTAAACATTGCCGCCAAGAACGGCAACAGAAGCGTGATTTCACAGTTGCTGGAAGTTGGGGCCGATCCTAATATTCCAAACAGATCAGGCCTGCGGCCCATTGACTTTGGGATTGGTGGCGATGCTAGTGATGTTGCCGCTAATGGCAACGGGGGGCCTGGTGTTATGGTTGCGGGCAACACCAAGTCAACGGCTCTGCTTGGGTCGCAAAAGAGCACTCAGAGCAATGACGAGATCATGAGCTGTAAGTATTATGTGCCACACCTGTTTTTAACACCTTCTAACACCTAAGCAGCTATTTCACTTATCCTTAACGAAGCCACTGGCGATTTTCACAAGGAGATCAAGTCCAAGCAAGCGTCTGTAGACAGCTTACACAAGGAAATCCGCACAGCATCATCCAATCTTTGCGATGCACGGCGGAAACTCGACGCTATCCAAGAAAAGGTCCGCAAGCAAACCCATGCACGCCAGCAAATTGCCAATCTCATGCACGCCAGCGAGGATGAACAATTCCGCTCCGCGCGCGACTCTGCCCTGGCCGCTGAGCGAAGTGATCCTATCTCCTCGTGGGAGGCTCAAATCAGTAGCATAATAACCCAGACACCTGATTCCGATGCCAACTCCGCTGCTGCTGCTGCTGCTGCTGCAAGTCTCCCATCTGCCACAGTACTCAAGACACGTATCAAGGCCCTGACGGAGCGCAAAGAGGTCATGCGCAAGATGGTCTTGGCGCTTAAGGGCCGTAGCAAGGAGACCGAGGTCAAATACCGCAAGGTGGTCTCGCTCTGCACGGGTGTGCCGGTGGACGATGTTGACTCGGTAGTAGAGGGTCTGTTGCGTGCAGTGGAGAGTGAGAAGGCAGAGCTAGAACTGGGACGCGTGAGGAGGTTCCTAGGTGGTGTTGAGGAAGGCGCTGTGCGATGAGCTGCTTAGAAGATGGTGTTGTTTGATTTTCTTTTCATGTCCCTCGTTTCTTTCTCCTGCGCTCGTCTATATGTAGGTCGCCGTGCTGGCCAATATGCGGAGCCAGGCTGTCTACGTCGTCTTCAAGGATGCTGGATAGCATTTTCGTTTGTTCTCTTTGCCTGATTGCTACGCCATCTTTTTTCTCTTCTTTTTTTATCTTTTCTCTTGAGGCTTTTAAGCCAAACCTCGCGCCCGAGTTTCCTGTTTCATTTTTTTTTTGTTTTCTTCATCATCTTTGGTCGACTTTACTTATTTTTTCCTCTTGTTTCTTTGCTTTCCCACCCACCTTTCTTTACACGATGCATTTCCTTTGTTACACGGTTTCATAGCTTCTCTCTCTCTTTTTCTTGGAGTCTTTCATCTTTTCTTCTGGTTTGGTGTGAATATATAATCTCAACACGATGACGTCGTTGATGCATCCATGTAACCCCCCTCCAAGCTGGCGGCGTTCTGGTGAAGATGTCATGCTGGATGGACAAAACGACGTGCAAAGCTTTCTATATAACTGTTTGGATAAATCTTGATGGGAGAGGAGCAATGGCGGCCGAAGAGATGGAAGCATCAAAACGAACGCCATGCGCAGCAAATCAAAACATTAAATAATGAATGTAAAAAAAAAAAGAGATATAACCAAGACAAAGACAAAAGGCCCGCTATTGAGAACTCCCGAACAAGATCAACAAGTGCCAAACGCCATGCAAAAAACAAAAAAGAAAGAAACAAAACGAGCCATAGAAGACAAAGCAGGTACTCAGATAGCCTCTCGCAACAATGCCCGCCAATGTAAAAGAAAACACAAAAATAAGGCTTACAACCCAAAAAGAAAAATATACAAGGCCAATCCAAGCTCCGATGTAGAAGAGAGGAGAGCGGTTCCAAGAAAGAAAAAAAGAAAACAAAAAAACAAAAAAGCCCCCCCTCCTTCTAAGCCTCACCCATGGCATACAGGCCATGCCACCGCTCTTCAACATTGCCCACACGTGCCTTTGCATGCGCAATCTCGGCATCCAGCTCCTCGACATTCCTTGTCAGAGCACTGACCTCCTCGAACCGTCGCCCGCCATGCGCCGAGTCAATCATTTGCTGCACCATAAAGCGCTGCTCCTCAAGGACAATTAGCTTCTCGCGCACTTGCCGTTCCTCTATTTCCAACATCGATATAGCTGTGCTAGATTCCGAAGCTTGACTAGCTGTTTCCGAGGCCTCGGCATGACGTAATGGAGAAAGCCCCGAGTTTGACCGGCCACGATAATGGTGATGGTGTGGGTGGGACAGGTGGCTTTTACTCGGGGGAGTGCCGGGCTGGCTTTTCGACGAGCTGTGGCGGAGAATGTTGGGCACGGATTTCAACGTGAGCATGTGCGTGTGCAAAAATGCCGAGGCTGCTGCATATATCGCCTTCTGCAAGCGCAGTTGTGTTGGAGAGTCGGTCCGCAGGTCTCGTAGTCTACGTGCTGCGGCATCATACTTGGTGAAGCTATCAATAAGGCGTCGTCGTATCTTTCCTGCTTCTTTTATCTGAGCGTGGGAGGGCAGCGTAGCGACCTGCAGTGAGGACGGATTGTCAGTCTGTAGAGCAACAAGACTCTTTTGAAAGCGTGGAATCAACTGGCGTATGCCGCGTTCAAATTGCTTTAGAGTATCGTAGGCTCGTTGATCTGGGGGCTGGTGTTCTATAGAAGCAATAAAGTCGCGCTTAGAAAAAAGGGTGTGGATACAGTCACGACACATGCGTATATCGACGGGGATATTAGCCTGGCTGGGCTTCTCTAAGGCTTCTAGGGCTGGATTACTAATGGTTAGCAAACGAGTGGCAACGGATATTCGTGGGTAACGTACGGTTTTCGACGTTGAGCCCTATTTCAGATGAACAGCTCGTCTGGACGTCGGCGCAAACCACCTTGCCGCACATGCGACAATGATGCCTACGAAAGGTCCACGATCCAAACTCTTGCTGGCAAAACGGACATCTAGCTACAGCTGCATCGTCTTCCCATGTCACGATAGACTGTTCCAAGTTTTTGCGCTGATTCTTCTGCGTTAGAAGCCCTGCTGAGCCAACAAAGACAGCAGGCTGTTGCTCCTCTGGGGGAGCCGCTAATAATCTGGTGAGCTTAGTAAGTCGCTTTTCAAGACGCGTCACATCCAGGTTTTGCCGCTCTGTTCGCCTAGTGCGTATGGAAACAAAGAGATCGGTATGATCGACGAGGGCGCCGTGGTGATCGTTATAGCCTTCGCGGGACTTGTAACACGTCTCGCATACACGTGCCCATACTCCCCGTACAGGCTCATGGACAGCTGATCTTGACAGTTTCATTTGGTACATCGTATGGGTCTCGCAGAACAAACGGCCACATTTGCGGCAGTTTACTGGCGCATTCAGCGGGCCGAGGCGCTGCTCACAGGTGGGATCCGTGCAGTAGTCGTTGCTTGTCTGGCGTTGCCAGTGGCTACGATTTATCATCTCATCAGGCTCAGCAATGTTTTCCGGAAATTTGATGACGGGGCCAGCGGTGGGAGGAGGGGCAGATTCATTGGATTCAAAGACATCGAGGCCACGAAGCTTTTGGTTGATCAGTGAGAGAGGCTGAAAGCGCTTGGCTTTGGAGACCTGTTTATCGAACCAGGTGCGCACTTCGTCCTGAGCAACGGCTGGAAGTTCTTGGTGCTCATCATCAATATGGCTATGGGAAGCGGCTGTTAGTGCGTGTATACAGTGTTTGCAGCATGTACAATAGGCCTGGACCGTGCCGTCTCTATCAAGGGACGGTCAGATGGAGGGTGAAGTGCCATACCGGTTTAGTTGGAGCAAGGTGAGCTATAAGAAGAAGATGGGTTAGATTACAAGTCAACGGCCCCCTTGACAGGCAGCGTAGGCAATATACCGACAAACATCGACGTACCATTTCCTCGTTGCATATTGGACACACCAACATAGAATCCGTCTTAGTTTGGGAAGATGCCTCGCCGACACTGATATTGGCCAGAAGGTCGTGCGAGTTGTCTGCCAGCAAGGCCGAAGGCGTGGGTGAGGACGCTGAGAATGAGCTCTCGGACATTGCATCGCAGCCAGCAAGTGCAGCTGCCGATGCTGCCGATCGACGTATTGCTACACCGCCGCCATTGGATGTCGAGGGGCTTGGAGATGTGGCAATCAAAGATGCAGCAGGCGAGGGAGAAGCAGGAAGTGGCGGACCGAGAGCGCGGCCGTTGCCCAAAATGCGGCCTCCGCCTAACTTACGCCCAGACATTGATAGAAGCTGGGCATAAGGAGGGAGCGGCGACCCCTATAAAAGCTCGAAACACAGGGATTTCAGACGCAACGACGAGGCGAAGTTGTATTGGTACAGACTACAGCTCGTGATTGGGGGAGGTGAACAAAGAGAAGATGGCAAAAGCACGAGTTTTACGCTTTAGGGTTGCCAGCGATGGAAGTTTGACGCCGGGCTGGCGGGAGGTCGAGGTACTAATGGGACAATAATTAAGGCGAGGCTGACGTTGGAAGAAGGTCGAGGCTATCACGAGATTCGGTAAGATGGCTTTTTTGGTGTTGGCTTCGTTTGTGGAAGGAGGGCTGAGGTGAATTTCAGCTGCAGGGCAAGTAGATAGGTACCTGCACACTGTATGTGGGCGTGTCAATACTTATCCACCCACCGTGCACCAAGTTACTTGGTGTTCGTAATATTCACTTCAGTACGGATACGTAGGTGCCTACCTACTTACAATGCCTCTGCGGAATCCCCATCAAAAAGCTAGCGCTAGCTTCTTTCTGGGGCTTAATGAGCCGGGGCGCTCAGCAATAGCAAGGTACAGAAAGAATGTATTGTCGCAGCATATTAATTTCAGGTCGTCTCTTATCGCCCCGTGTCTCAGCTCTAGTGGGCCCGGAGCGTTGTTTGGCTGGATCCTATCTTATCGCCCTTGTAGTAGAATTATTCTCGCGCTATCCCTGTTTCATCTCATATTTGTACAGGGTGACACAAAGCGATTGTGCGGTGGGCCAACCCTAGTAACCCTAGGTGTATCACCTGACTTCGTGTCAGCGCCACACCACAAATCGCGATGTACACGTCGTGGATTAATGGCCTCACGAATCTACGTTGTTGGACATTGCGCCCCAACGCTTACAAAGACTCAACAAACAAAGCTCGCCATGAATGAACCATCTGCAGCTTGTGGTAAAAAGAGAAAGTCCAGTGATACCCGGCACCGCAGGCGGCCCACCAAAAAGCAGGTGCAATGTTGTGCAGAGCCAGCAACTCTGGGATCTAGCTGTGGGCAAGGTGACGTCGAATGGCCCGAACTTTTCAAGGAACTGGAAAAACTGCATCGCGCTCTCAACACAATATTCACCTTCTGCAGCGCCCGCAAGAACATGCCGACTACCTTTGATATCATCAGGAGCACTGTTGAGGCAAACCTACGCCGGCCAATCACAATTGCCGAAGTCGCGCAAGTTGTGGCTATCCAGCCGGAGTGCTTCCAGTTCGAATATGTCGACGAGGCGATGCTACAGCCGTTACGGCTGGATCCATTTGCCACAAGGCTGGGTGCTGCGGAGAATGCGAGTCGCGGGCGGTGGATTCGGGCGGATGGTGCTGACAAGGACTATCTGGACCAAAAGCCGATTTTAGCAGCGGGCGAGGCAAGCTATGTTCTCTACTTTGAGTTTGTTGATGCGCCAGCAAAGCAAAAATCGAAAAAGACAATAGATCACGAGGTTGTTGGTGGCTCGTCGTCGGCTCCAGCTGCGAGGCCCCAGCGACGGCTTAAAGACGACGGCAAGCCGGGGACGATGAACCACAAGCAGCTGGCAAAGCTCATCAGTCGGAGGAATGAGGCATTCACACGGGCAGTCAATATCTTTATTGACAAGCAGACCCGCCAGGGCGAAGACCCGGCTGAAGCTTTACAAAGAGAGAGCCAGAATTACGTCCCTAAAACACCGGAATCGTCGACTTTGGTGCCAAAAAGCGAGTGCCCGGATACCATACCCGCCAAAATACCGACCGATCGCGATTCCTTTGCCGAAATAATCAGAGAGCTCAAGGCTAGCTCATGGTACCTGGATCAGATTATGCCTGACGGCCATTTCACGACAATGCCCAAAGAACCCGAGTACGGAGACTTGGAGTTCCTGCTTAGCCAAACCCTAGTTGACGCCATCTATAACGCGCGGGGCATCACGCAGTTTTACTCCCACCAGGCCCAAGCACTGAACGCCCTACACTCGGGCCATAATGTGGTAGTCTCAACCTCGACTAGTTCCGGAAAATCTCTCATCTACCAGCTGCCAGTTCTGTACGACCTGGAAAAAGACCCCGAGACACGGGCGTTTTATATATTCCCCACGAAGGCCTTGGCGCAAGACCAACGCACGAGTCTAGCTCAGACGCTAAGCTTTATGGCAGGCTTGGAGCATACTGTGGTTGACACCTTTGATGGTGATACGGCACGTCATGTCCGCGACGACATCCGCGAGAATGCCACTGTTATCTTTACAAACCCTGACATGTTGCATGTGTCCATCTTGCCACAGCATCGAAGCTGGAGTCATGTGCTGAAGCACTTGCGATATGTAGTTGGTGAGTTGTGTGTAGCTGCGTGCATACCTATTGGAGGGGGAGGGGACTTTTCTTACCCGGAACAGATAGCCAAGACGAAAAAAAAAAAAAAAAACCAGAGACATGCAGGGAAAAGCACAGCCATAATTAGGCCTGCGACTACGGCTGACCTTTTTACGCGAGTACAGTGGACGAGTTGCATTATTACGACGGGCAAATGGGCGCACATATGGCCTTTATTATGCGCCGCTTACGACGATTGTGCGCCCTGCACGGCAATACTAGCGTCAGGTTTATCTCCTGTTCGGCCACCGTTTCCAACCCAGTACAGCATTTTCGGCGTATTTTTGGCATTCGCGATGTAACCTTGGTATCGCAAGACGGCTCCCCAGAACCGCTGCGACACCATCTTCTCTGGAACACTGCAAGTCCAGCCCTTGCAGCTGCTGGGGCTGAAGACCCCTCTCATGTCTTGGGCGAAGTGGCTCGGGTATTCTGCGCACTTCTCTTGCGGGGCGTACGCCTGCTTGTGTTTTGCAAGATGCGTAGCCAATGCGAACAGCTCCTTAATGCCATCAAGAATGAACTTGCGAATCTTGGACGGGCGGAGTGTATGGCATTAGTCATGGGCTATCGGGGGGGCTACATGGTGCAGGATCGGCGGCGCATTGAGGCCGATATGTTTTCTGGCCGACTGCGCGGCATTGTCGCGACATCGGCACTGGAGCTGGGCGTTGATGTGGGCTCATTAGACTGTGTTATTAGCTGGGGCTTTCCACACAGCTTGGCGAATCTCAAGCAGCAGTTTGGGCGTGCAGGGAGACGTGCACATAGTGGGAGGGATGCACTGGCCATTCTAGTGGGTGATTGCACAACAGAAGACCAGTACTATATGGAAAACGCAGCGGAGCTGCAGATGCCCGTGACAGCCGAGCTGTGGAGCGATTTGGGCAACAGGGAGATTTTGGAGGGCCATCTGAACTGTGCTGCGTTCGAGGAGCCAGTGGACGCTGCAGGGGATATTGTCTATTTTGGGAAAGATCTTCCGGCTGTTTTGGCATCGTGCACTGTGGATGGAGATGGGGATAGCAATGGGAATAAAGATCAGGAGGATAAGGAGGACGAGGCCCGTGGCTGTCCACGCCCACGCCCGTTGGCCGAAGATGGTAAAGCTCTGGGAAAGTTCCACCCGCGGCAGGCGTTTTGGCCGTATCCAGCCAGGCGCGTGTCGATTCGGGCGATTGAAGGCGACATGGTATCAGTGGTCGATCTGACCAACGGCAGGTTTGTGGTGCTAGAGGAGATGGAGTTATCACGAGCGACTTTTGCGCTGTTTGTGGGGGCAGTTTATCTCCATCAGGGCCAAGCGTATACGGTCAGGGAGTACCATGCCAGGGAACGCATTGCCAAGGTGGAGTACGTGAAAACAAGGTAGGCAGCGGTAGATAGGAGGGAGAAAAGTGACAAGGACGGGGAAATGAGAGAGAATTGAGGCTCGGATTAAGGTTTGAAGGGATAGATGGTAGAGGGCTTGCTGCTGGAGTTTACGAAGCGGAAATAGGTGGCCCGGACATAAGAACAGGCAAGCAGAACTTTGAGATGTTTTGGGTTTGGAGGACGGACAGCCACAGGAATGTGGCCGGGGCAAAATCGAGGCAAAAGCCAGAGGAGACAGATAAGGGTAGAGACAGAGGTAAGGGGGGGGGGGGTTAAGGGACCGGGAGAGGCAATGATATGCCGTGCTATGAACAAGAAAACAAGAAAAGGAGCCAAGAGAACTTTGTTGTTGTTGTATTTTAGGGCCATGGCCACTTGATCACCGCATGGTTTGGAGTATCACGAGTTAGAGCCAGGGAAGCGAGGCCA
>NETT01000371.1:9794-24281 GCA_003449175.1 Ceratocystis smalleyi
GGGGGTTTGTTGTACCCTGTACAGCTTTAATAGATGCTAGCAGTATTTATAGCGCAGGTACAGGCCTGGGCAGGACATTGTTTTTAGTGCAAGGTTGTGCAAAGTTGGAGGTGGTGTCTTGTAAGTGAAAGATGGGCAAGTAGCAAGGGAATACATGCATAGGTGCAGACTACCGTTGCACGATTCAAGAGGACGATAGCAAAGAAATAAAGATATAAAATGCAAAAAGAAAAAAAAAAAAAAGGACAAAATCGCCCCTGGTTCCTGGACAAGCTGGCCATCGCCGATGAAAGGAGGCAAACACTAGTAGGATGAGCAGAGATTTCTTTTTCTCTTTCGCTCGCGCTCTTCCCTATCGCTCCCAGTTCTTGGTTTTTTTGTGAGCTAAAACGAGCTTGTTGCGGGTTAGGTATTTATCTGGTCCTAGCGCCCCAGACTAGCTTCTGCGACTAAGATGATGTTTTATGCCAGGATAATTTTAAACTAGCCAGCTTTTTTGTTTCCTTTTTGCTCTCAGGAAGGAAACAAGAAGAGAAAAAGGTTATGTTTGTTTGCTGCCTTGGTAGCGAAGCAGGGCACGAGGAGCGGACGCGGAAAGGCAAATTTTAGAAGCCAAAAGGAAGCAGAAGGTAGGCAAAAACAACAGCTCGAGAGGCGAGAGGCGAGAGGCGAAAAAGAACACAGAACCAAAGAACATGGCAGATAATCTGCCCGGCAAGCTGTTCTTGGTTCCTCGCAAGATAATGCCTGTCCGAGACAAGCTGTCAAGTCAAGACGGAGGAGGGTAGCACAGCAGAGCTAATTAGCCAGGATTGGCAGCGGGAAGATTGAGAAGAATACAGCGAAAGGGTTGGAAGGGGAAGCCTGTACTAGTTGCTATTAATGCGTGGTCACTGAACAACTTTGTGTACAGCCTTTGCACTGTTGTGCCGCTGCATTGCCGAGGGCTGCCTTGTGGTCTTGCACCTGCACTTGCACAACCCCCTCCTTCCTCATTCTGACATCCCCAGTTAGTCGAGTCTTGGTCGAGTGCAAAAAGTGCCCACGGAAAAGGAAGGAGGCAACAACACCACGCGATAAGCAGGAAGCCAAAGAGGCAAGAGCGCACATTCTGGCGGTTGTGCCTATTGCTCTGTTGCTATTTTGGCTTGTTCGTCTTGACGGAAACCACGCAGCAATTGCTCTTTTGTGTAATATTATTTTCTGGTAACTGCAAAGTTCAAATCCCGAGTCCCCTAGGGTTGCCTCTTTCCCCCAAGTTTGACAACAAGGCACGACTAACAGGCGCCGGTTCCCAAGGTCTTGCACAGTCAGTGTTGAACTGAAGCCTGCTGGACGGCTTGCTTAGCTGGTGTTTTGCCGTTGTCTTGGGTCGCTTTGCTTTTGCTCGCCTCTGATCCTAAGGCCGAAGGCCGCCCCGCCCGGTCTTCAGCTTGCACTTCCTTGTTCTTTTTTTTTTTTTAATTCTTTTTTCCCCCTTTTTTCTAACCCATCAAATAGTTCGTTACTAGTACAGGCCTTGCCATGAAGAGTTTTCCTGAAAGCGCGTCGTTTGATCCCTGTGATTCCCGTAGACGATAACTACATCCAAGTCAAGCCGAGTTTTCCTGGCCTATTCGTCACCGTTTCTCGGAGCTGAAGCAGCTTGACATCTTCTGCAACACTTGCTCGGAGTTACGCAGTCATGGCTCCTTTTTTGTTTTTCATTCTGCGAGTGGCATCATGTCATGATCCCCAGCCAAAAGCCACTCACTACACCATCTTTTTTTCAAGGTTCGTATTTTCTTCCTTCATCTCCTAGGCGGCGTGGCCGCTTTCTCTCTGCTCCTCTTCTTTTTCTTCCTCGCCCTTTCCCCCTCTCTGCCCGCCCAAACTCCCTGTTCTCGTGCTTCGCCTCTAGTTCAAACCCCTTCAAACAGCGAACCTGCACGCCACGCGGGGCACGCCCAGCACTCCAAGCGTTTACCAGTCCGGTAATGTCGACATTGACAATGTTTCGTCTCGTGCTGCTTGTATAGCGTAATACTATCAATCAACCCCACAACTTGCCTGATTGCAGGCTTGGCCGGCTACCTACATGCATGCGTGCTAAAAACACTTCTGCATATCAGCCTTTTGTATGGATGAACATGGATCCTTTTTATTGATATGTTGCAAGCCCGGACCGGGCCCTGGCTCTGCTGATGACGCTTGGGTTTTAAGAGGCCATGGGCATGCTGTGCTGTCTGTAGGGGTACTTTTTGTTTGTTTGGGCGGGACGTGTGCTGTGTTTGTATCTGTCCTTTCTTCTTTTTATCCCAGTTGGCTGTTGGTTCTTTTATACTTACTTGCAAGTGCCCGGTACCATAGTTACAGCGGCGTACTCCCAAATACACCTGG
Organism: Ceratocystis smalleyi; assembly: GCA_003449175.1. Classification (NCBI taxonomy): domain Eukaryota; kingdom Fungi; phylum Ascomycota; class Sordariomycetes; order Microascales; family Ceratocystidaceae; genus Ceratocystis; species Ceratocystis smalleyi. Next base: position 12,174 of record NETT01000371.1, read on the forward strand.
TTAACAGCAGTCTGTAATATTCCAACTTATTTGTGCATTTATCTACTGAGCCGTGGCTCCCGTCTTTTTTTCTTTTTCCCTTTCGTAATAGAAAATACATCTGCATAGCGGGTTCTGGAGAAGCCGTTAAATAAAAGTCTCTTCTCCTTCTGTCCGTGGCTTATGGCTCAGTCCGCGTCAATAGCTGAGGCTTTTCACATGTTTACAACGTCGAAAAGACGCCTGCCCAGTACGGGACCTGAGGCTCTTGAAGTTCTGAACACGGCTGGGAAATAACCAGTACTAGTACGTAGTGATTTGTACTAGTTCCTTCATTGAGCTGTAAATGCCGAGACCTCTGAGCCTTAGCTAGGGGTTAGACCAGGCCGTTCTTCGGTCTTTCACCTGTGCTGTCTGTCAGTACAGATTTTTTTTTCGCCATTTAGTCTCCCGACTGACTTGCTTACAGGGTTCATCCTGCCCATTGTTTCGCTCGATTCTAGAACAAAGAGAAGAATAACAGGGATTGGGTGCTGTAGGGTGCCCCGCTACCTAAACGTCTACTTGCTGACAGGTTTTCTGGAATTGAAACAATTCTGGCCCAAGCCAACATGTCGAGATACGAGAAGGTGTGGCTTGGTGCGGGCGAACAAACGGTGGCTCCTCTGCTTCAAGATTTGCTGTATCTCCAGGCAGGCGTGACCTACCTAGTTTCTTGTAGTTCTGACTGCCCTTGGGCCTATCCACACGATCCAAACCCGCTTGCCAAGTGCCCCGTCTGGCTTCAGCAAGTACACAAAGCACAACAAGACAATGGGCAGGCAAAAACGATGGGTAGGGTCCGGAGAACCTACACAGCAAACAGCAGACCACGCCACTCACGCAGCGCAATAACTCCATGTATATTTTCGTCCATGGCCCGGGCCGTTGGTTGATCCCAGCTGAGTGCGAGCGTTTTCCCTCGTGAATGACGTTGCGGACGCTGCGGTACACATTGGCCCATATCAGTCACTCTTCTTAGCAACCCCCCTCCCCAGCTCAAATATGGAAAACAGGCTGTGGAAGCAGTGGAAAACAAGATTAAAGGAGGTGCATGGCGGAACTGTGGGGATGGAAGGCGACGGCAAGCTACCATGGGCCGAGAATGGGGCGTCGGCACTAGAAGAGAAGTGGGTGTGTGGGCATTGGGGGCGTGCTGTGCCTGCGAGCGAAGGGGGCATGATGGCCACTGTAGCAATGCTGGTAGGGCCGCTTACAAGCAAACAAAGCCACAGAAACAGCGTGTACACGGTTTCAAGCGGGATAAAGAGTAGGCTTTTGTGGCTGCAGTGCGGCTGTTTTCCGGCCACAAAGGAAATTAGGACTCTGTTTAAGGTTGGGATTTATGCAACAGCAATTTGGGGAAAATGCCAAGGCGTCCCTGGTTCATGCAGTTGGTGTAGCAATGTAGTTTCATGCGGCATTATACTAGGTGAGCTGTGTGGCTCCGTCTGTCAGTTGAATAATAACGAATATGGAGCTGTCCTCTAGTAGCTGCGCCGTCCGTAAGGGCACTATTATCAGGAAATAGAACTAGCGAGGTCGGATGAAAGTTTGAGAGCTTGTCCGTTTACTACGTCTTGAGCTCTTGAACTGTGAGTGCTTGGTAGAAGGTGGAAAGGAAGTATAGTTGATACGTAGATAGCAGCCTGTGCCTCTGAGCCCGGCTTACACCGTTGCTTGTCCTGCTGGAATTGCTCTTGCTCACGGCTACCTGTTACAACTCCAGAACGTCAAGTGTCAACCCAATTTCATCCGTTGCCTGGCTTGTCTGAGGTGTAGTATAGTCTTGCAAGTAACCAAGAGTAGGTATGGTCATACATTGTTGCCCTATGAGCTAGTCAAATTCACATGTTTGTATCCTCCCGCTTAAGACCAAAAGGGCCTTGTGCCCAAACATTCCAGCCATTCAGTTGTCAACTCTTTTGCAGTGGGCCTCTGGCATAGTGGTATATGCAGGTAGCCGACTAGGACCCAGTCATAATGGCCTTGTTTGCATGCTGCCTGGAAGAGATACTGGGTAGTGGCCAAGGAAATGGCCATGGTAGATAGAACCCATGTGATGAGTCTTTCTCTCCTGTTTAGTCTTTTCTTGCTTCGAAAGTCTTTCTCAACACACCAATACCAAAATCAACGCCAACGCCAACGCCAACGCCAACGCCAACGCCAACGCCAATGCCAACGCCAACGCCAACACCAGCGCCAACACCAGCGCGCACACCAGAAGATCGCCCCTCCGACATGCACAGTTATGTTCGAGAACAGAGGCTTCATAGCCTGTTCCAGGCTGTGCTAAGAGGAGCCCGGAAGCTCCAGACGACCAAGGACGGCCGTCTTTTTCTAGAGTCGGTCCTCGTGCAGGGCTCTTCCGCTACAGCCCTTGAAGAAATTGTAGCATCGCGCAAAGGCGTTGAATCTCTCAGAGAATGCTTTGTCAGGGACTTCTCGGCCGCGGGAATGGCCATGTCCCTCCAGACTATGGCATTCTTCTCAAGTCCCGAGGTTGCTGCTCTTGACCGCAGCCTTCTCGGCCATGTGGTCAGAAGCATCCTGACCCCTCCAAATTTCTGGAACGCCGCAAAGAGGGAGTTTGCAGCCGGGTCCATGAGCCCGGAATCTCGTTATCACTTCGCCTGTCTTATCAAACAGATACTTGTCTGCCCCGACATCAACGGCATTAACATAGATGAGGACGTCAAGGACATCATCAACAGCTCCTTTTTCTGCAACTGCCCTGACATCAAGTCCCGGGAAATCGTTTATAACATCAAGAATCTGCTGATCATGCGACTTTACTCTCCTGACAAGTGTCTCCAGTCTCAAGCCTCACCAGGAGGCCGACATGACAATGACTTCATAGACATCAAGGATATTTCAATCTACCCAACTAACGACGAGCTGCTATCTCGGGAAGTGCCATTTTATCTGACCCGATATGAGGTATTTGAGACTGAGGAAAACGTCAGGGCTGCTGTTCACCGGGATAACCAGTTTCGCCTGGTGCGAGAAGACATGTTGGACAGAATCCGCCAAAGCCTGCAGCAAGATACCGGGAACACGGAAAACCGCCACAAGAAAGGAATGGTACTCTCTGGATTGTCGTTTGAGGGTCTTACTTGGGGGAAGTTGAATTTCTACAGCGGCACTTGCATGAAGCTGACCTGCAAATCTGGACTGGAGAAGTTGAACTCATTGAAAACAAAAACGGCCAGGACCAAATTCCTCGACAAATGCACCGAATATCTTCGGTTTGGCTCCTGCGGAGTGCTCAAGCACAAGGGAGATATATGCTGCTTTGTTCTTCTCGAGCGAGACGTCAAGGCTCTTGCAGAGGATTCGCCTTGCGTGGTTATTGGCTTCCCCGACTCACGCTCATTCGGCAAGGCTCTGGAAGCCATCACATTATATGGTGCTCAAGCGTTGCAGCTGGTGTTTGCAGATATTCCTGTCTTTGCTTATGAGCCAATCCTCAAAAGCCTACAACAGATGTATGATTTTCCTTTGCAAGAAATTCTCCTTCGCACTGGAAGCCACGATGCCCAAAAAAACGAAATGCAAAACGTAAACCTTAACATCCTCCAGTCTCAATCAAGACTTCGCAATGCCCCAGTTGTAAACGAAACCGTGAGCTATGAAGAGAATGGCACTGAATATAGATTGGATCCCTCGCAGCGGGATGCAATTGCTTCGGGGCTAAGCAGTAAGGTCTGTGTGATCCAGGGTCCTCCAGGTAGGTTGTCGGTGTGAGCTCGGCGTGCGTCGTCGTTTCCATTATGCTGAATCCTATTCTAGGTACTGGAAAGTCTTACACTGGGAGTCTCTTCGTTCGAAAAATGGTCGATGCGGATATGAAAGTTCTCGTCATCACCTACACCAATCACGCCCTGGACCAGTTTATCCAAGACATTGTCAATGCTGGTGTGAGCAGGGACGACATCACTCGTCTGGGGTCAAGGACCGCTGACGTAAATGAGGAAATGACTCTCAAGAACCGCGCGCCTAAACAGATACCTGGAAAGCACCTCCGCCTCATGAAAGCTGCCCAGAATCGCCGGGATGATTATGTCAATAGAATCAAAGCATGGTATATGGCACGAGAGAAAGAAAACCATCTTGATCGTCTCATGGGATATCTTGAGTTCCATGAGGGGAGTGTGCCGTTCTTCCAGGCGTTCCAGGTCAAGGCTGTATCGCCAGATTCCAACGAAGCTGGATCTCTAGCTACCCTCGCTCTAGATGAAGAACCAGTTTGCTTTAATGGCAAGGCCATGGACAGTGACGTTGCGAGTGATGGTCCTGTCGAAGATAAAAATCCCACTGAGACTGCCCAGGATGCTGCTGCTGCTGCTGCCGGGGATTGGGATATCGCTAGAGGTAGTCAAAAGGCGACCCCAGCCCACTATCTTCTCAAGCGGTGGCTTTGTGGGAAAAATGCCGGCCATCTTAAAAAGACTCACGTCACCGAAGAAACAGAGTGTGTATGGTCCATCCCAGCCGATGAACGCGAGCGGCTCTTCAACTCGTGGGTGCTGGCTATATACAAAGAAGACAGTGAACAAGCTATGTCATGGGACGCCGAGTTTCGTCATTCTCAGCAGGAAGCCCGTCGGTACTTAAACAGGCGTTTCGATCCAGTGTTCCAGAACACGAAGATTATTGCCTGTACCACCAACGGGGCCTCTCGCTATGACGACCTAGTCAAGACAGTGTCGCCCCAGGCCATCGTGGTTGAGGAGGCAGGCGAAATTCTGGAAAGCCATATCCTAGCATGTCTCTCAAGCACGATCAAGCAGCTCGTTCTTATTGGCGACCACAAGCAGCTGCGCCCCAAGGTCAACAACTACTCGCTGACTGTCGAGAAGAACGATGGGTTTGATCTCAACATGAGCCTCTTCGAGCGTCTTATCCTACTAGGGCATCCTCACTTCACGCTCACAAAGCAGCATCGCATGCACCCAGACATCTCAAAGTTCCCACGCCTGCTGACATACCCGGACCTGCAAGATGGGCCGAACACCAGCAATCGTCCCCAGATCCCAAGCCTCCAAAGCCGTGTTATCTTCATCAACCATCAGCATCTTGAGACCCAGTCGAGTCTAGATAGCAATACAGAGCATACGCAGCTGTCTTTCAGCAAGGAGAATGCCTTTGAAGCACAAATGGTGGTTGGTATTGTCCGGTATCTTACCCAGCAAGGATTCGAAAGTCACGATATGGTTGTCTTAACACCGTATCTCGGACAGCTGAGGGCTATTCAACTTGCATTGAAAGAGCTATACAACACCGTCTTGACTGACGGCGACACGAACGACTTGTTGAACCTTGGAATCTCGCCTGTTCCAAAGAGCAACCGTGGCAAGGCAACGATTCGCATCTCAACTGTTGGTAAGTACACCTCGGGGGCTGATGTTACACATACCTGTATCACGACTTGGAGTTACACAAGCCCTTCTAACAAAACAACCCAATCACTAGACAACTTCCAGGGCGAGGAAAGCAAGATTGTCATAGCGTCAATGACCAGGAGCAATAGTGATGGAGCCATTGGGTTCACGGCGTCGCCTGAGCGTCTCAACGTCCTGGTTACAAGAGCTCGCGATGCTCTCATTATGCTAGGCAACATGGAGACCTTCAGGAAGAGCAAGTCAGGACAATCAACATGGACCCCGTTTTTTAACATTCTACAGGAGCATGGCCATTTGTACGAAGGACTACCAATCAAGTGCCCGCGCCATCCTGACTACAAAGCTCTTGTGCGAGAGCCCTCTGAGTTCGGCATGTTTGCTAGGGACGGAGGGTGCACCGAAAAATGGTGCGTATTTTACCGAGTCTTTGAGACCCAGATACTTGAAGCACGTCTAACCGATTTTGAACAGTGGCCTCACGATGGTATGTGGGCATGAATGCCCCCGCTTCTGCCACTCGACTGATTCGTCGTGGCACGACAAGTGCAATGCCCTAGTAGATAAATTCTGTGAAGATGGCCACACCTACCAGGTCGCCTGCTATAGGCGATACGACGACGAGCCATCAGTACCAGACTGTGGTGAATGCAGAAGAGCTAATGACGAGCGGATGCTTGGTCTTTTGCAGCCGGAAAATCAAGACAGCACTAAAACCGTGGCTCTGCCAGCTGATCCCGGATCGCCCTCTCCAGAAACATCAAAGCCGGATCAACATCATGCCGCGGATCATCTCAGGTTCATTCAAGAACTCATGGGGATAAGATTATGATTGTAGTTAGTCTTGCTCGCCTTGGTTGTTCCTACGGGGTCTTCTCTCAATGGTGGATGAAATAGGCGGAACGTTCTCCCAAGCCACTGTGGGAGACCCTGGAGAGGCCAACTGCCTTGTGCTTAGAAACTGGTGAATTTCGCCATGTACCTATTGATTAAGCAGAACGAAGCTAGCCCTAGTGGGAAAATGCAGGTAAAAGTCTCGCTGCCTGCATCTGCGACACAGTTTCCTACGGCATAGGCCTGCTACTAAGCTCGTACTTCTATGAGACAGGAAACCCCGGGCTAGCAACATTTAATACACTTGCCATTAGCATAGCTATCAAAGCCATTCGAGTTATAGGAGGCGGTGTGATCTTTATTGAAAATGTCTAATTTATCTCCAAGTAGACCCGTATCGGAGTGATAATGCCAGAGCATGATATGCGAGCTTGCCGCGGTAGTGTATATCTACTTATGTCACCTCAGATTTTCCACCAAAGGTGGCAAGAAAACACCCACTGATTCCAGGCTCACCTCACTGCCACTTCACATAAACAGCCAAATCAATAGCTGAGAAAATCATATAATCGGCCCAGGGTGACGTGAACTCTTCGCCTAATCGGAATGCATCAGCCCCCAACGTCAGGGCGTCAATGGCGAGGCCCTTGTTGGTGTGGTGCTTCTTGTTGGCCCCAAGGCCAGGAAAATACAGGGGGCTAGACGGGAACGACGTTGTCCTTTCGCAGCTGTTGTTTTCCATCTCTCGAAGCAGACAGCAAAGAGTAAAGACCAAGCAGTTGTTTTCTTCGGCGTTCTAGATTTCCAAACAAAACAAGTAAGCTGCATGCAATCTCCAACATCAACCCAAGGTTTTAGAGGGAAAGCATCGTGTTGAAATTGAAGAAGGCAGTTTTGTAAAGAATTCGGCAGGTGTGAGAAGCCCGTCAGCATCCAGATAAGATCCGAGACAGCGAGCTACCCACAGTCTCTTCTTCCGTCGCCTCCCTCTTTTCAAAACTTGGGTAATATTCGATGATATGGGCATTTTGGCTGGTTGGCTGTTTTAAAGTCTAGGCTTTGCCACTGGGCAGCTCAAAAGGGACAACTGCCAGCACCAGCGAAAGAGGCGGAAATTAAGCAATCCTGCGAGCAGAAGCTCGCATCTGTCCTTGCTCGAATGCAGATGGCGACGCTAGTCTCTATCAGCTACATGTAACCTTGAACAGCAGGCTTGACATAACTCCCCGCATTGACCCCCAAGACATCTTGAAGCCACCAGTCAGTGTCTTTCACGAAAGAAAACATTCCTGATGAAATTCCCGGTGCAGGAACTGTGGCCAGCGCACTAGCCAGGCTTCTGTGCGGCAGAAATGGTAGTATCAAAGTGGTCAACTAAAAGATGACAAGAAAACAAGGCAGATCCAAATGGCAGCATGGAGGATAAGGGCAGTGCAGAGATCACTCAGAGTGCCGGATAACAGGGAAGCAATGAAAAGGCGCTGGATAAACCGAGACGGGCACAAGAGCAGAAGGTGAAAACAACGGCTCGAGGCTTTGAGTAAGCAGTTCAAATCAGTTCTATTCTGGGGAAGTACTGGGCGACCCTCCTTTAGAGACACCCCGACCAACATCATTGGCTGGCCTTTTTGAAGGCGAACGGGGCGCTGCAAAAGATAACGAGGAGTAGAGTGCAGCACAGCTTAGATAGCAAGGCTTAGCTGTGGCGGGTTGCATTTCTACAATTCTAATTTAAACCCTACGCGCTTACAGTTCGTATCACACCGACCCAAACTCAATACCAACAAATACATGTTACTGGCCATTAGATTACCTTGTCCTTTAACTGAGACTTGAGGCCAAAGACAGTAATAGAACAGCGTAGTAGACATCCCCCCTTGAATGTCTTATGCCATCAGGTCGCACCTTGCTGATCTCACCTTTACAGGCCGCATTCAGCCAAGAACGAAGCCCCTTTTCGCGCGCCACGTTTGAAAATAAAGAACAATGAATATAGCGATAAGAAGCCAAGAGATATATCAGATGACAAACCAATGTCTGATGCCCTGACGTCGAGTTGAGTAGATGGGGAAGGGGCTCGAGGTCAAGGAAGGAAGGAGCAGGCGTCGCACAAGAAGGATGCCGAGTCACCCCGAGCAACGAACAACCAATGCTGGCCGGTCGTGATACTGGGGGGGAGGGGGGGGATAGAAAGCGGGCAAACAGCTATAACGCCTTGGTAAAGTCCAAATAAAGGCCATGGCAAGGGCCGTTAGGAAGTCGGGCGTTACTCTGACGGGTAATGGACAGGTGTGGGAGTCTTGGGAGTCTTGGAGACCCAATAAGCCTCTCGAAAATCAAAACACCTAATTTAGCTGTATACGAGGCTCACCATCTTATCTCCTTTTTCTTTTCCCAAATCTTCCCTCATGCAAACCCTGTCACGTCCTGTCAGACGTGTGTGTCTTTGTCTGCTGGATGAACGGCTTGCACTGCCAATCGTTCCCCCCCAAAATCTCTCCTCTGGGCGGCCCGTCCAGTCTGCTCTCTCTGCTCTCTCCCTGCTGGCTTTCCTTGCAATTTGGCTCGGGCTCGCCCGGTTAGCGCCCCGATATCATAGGGTTACATGCCAGCAACAAAGACGGAAAAACCATGACATCTGAAGATTGCGGTGCAAGTGGGCTCACGCAGGAAGGACAGGGGGCGTTGTATGTGCATACTTATGGCCACAAAGACTGGCACCAACAGCGAAAACACATGACCCCTTGTAAAGGAGTTTATTGTCCGTAAGGAAGGTTAGGCTAGGCTCGTTTCTTAAGCTTCCTTCGACGACGAGCACAGATATCATGTCAGTTCATGTGACCCTGGCCTTTCCGTTTAGAATGGTGCGGGTAAAACGCCCGACTGTGAGGGGCAGAGTTCAACATCGTCAAGTTCGCTTGCGAGGCACCTCCCCCGTTCTTGCTTGAAAATGGGGTGAAAAGAGAGATTGGGGTCACACGGAATGCATAGTGCAACTGAAAGCTCGTCGTTTCTTGCCATTGTTTTGTTCATATTCCTCTGCATGCATCCGTCTCGAGTGTTGTTTCCTGCACAGTCTCTGCAAGATACCGCATAGATGTCGCTGAAGGGGCAGCGGTGTTTTAGCCCGAAGACAGACAAGTTGCCTCCCATGATGCTCTTTGCTTCTAATTCGGGGATAAGACGCGGCACAGTAGCTTGCTGTCCAGGCCAATTGCTGAAAAAGAGGAAAAAGAAAATAAGAAATCAAGGGATCAAGGGATGCCTCCCCTCCCTGTCTCCTGGCAAAAACAAAGATAGGCGCCGGTATAGGGAGTCCTTGTTCTCTTTCTTGTTGCAGCCAGAGTTCGTTTAATTTGGACTCCCAGGGAGGAGAGAGACGGGAAGTCATGTATTGTTAGTGCAGGGGGGGGGGGTAGAAAAACACGATATCCAGGGAGATGGCAGACGCTTGACAAGACGCCGCAGAACAAGCACAAGGCCACAGGCGAGCAGACATAAGAGTATAAGAAGGACTGGCCGCAGCTTCCCTGATATCGACCATTCGGATGTTGATCATCAGTGCCTTTGTGAGATCGGCCTCTTCTCTTTATCCTTCTTCTCCTTTTCCTTCTTCTGACACTCGTTTCGACCTCTTGTAGTATTTCTCCATCTTGACTTCTTGGGTATCTCCCATATTGCTTTCTTTCTTTCATTCATTCGTTCTTTCTATATCTCTTTCTACTCTATTACCTTAATTTCAATTCCCTTCTTGCACTTCTTGCACTTCTCACACTTCTACCATGCGTTCTTTGCTTCCTCTGGCTGCCCTGGCCTCCACGGCTACGGCAGCAGTCAGGACCTATAACTGGGATGTTACTTGGGTCAACCGCGCCCCCAACGGCTTCAGCCGTCCGGTTGTGGGTGAGTCGGATCCTTATCCAACGCATGTCCTGCTCTCCGCTTTATGGCATTAACACAAGCTCTCTGTAGGTATCAACAACCAGTGGCCTAACCCTGCTGTCGAGGGTGAGATTGGCGACCACATCATTGTCAATGTTCATAACGGCCTGGGAAATCAAACCACCAGTCTTCACTGGCACGGCCTATACATGACTGATACTCCCCATATGGACGGCGCGGCCGCTGTCAGCCAGTGTGCCATTCCGCCCGGACAGAACTTCACCTACGAATTTGATCTGGAACAGGCTGGCACCTACTGGTGGCACTCCCATGAGGGCGGCCAGTATGCTGATGGCCTGCGGGGACCCCTTATTGTCCACGACCCTCAGGATCCCCATAAGGATGAATATGACGAGGAATATGTCATGAGCGTGTCAGGTAAGCTTCACTCCAGTCGCAGTAGCGAGACAAAAACTGTGTTTATGTGGTACATGGCCACAGAAATAGCCCGCCACTAACATACTGTGTCTCTTAGATTGGTACAACGATGAAGTGCCCACGCTCCTCTCGGAACTGCTGAGCACTACCAACACCGGCTTCCGCCCGCCCATTGCCGACTCGGCTCTTGTCAACGAGCGTCAAGACTCCACTTTCGCCATGACTCCCGGCAAAAAATACCGCTTCCGCATCATCAACTACTCTGCCCTCGCTAGCGCCATCATCCAGTTCGGCGACCATTCTATGACTGTTATTGAAACTGATGGTATTCCCGTGGTTGCTTCTACTGCCAACCGTCTGTTTGTTGGTGCTGGACAGCGCTACAGCGTGATTCTTGAGGCCAAGCCCGACGCTAATGCGAACTATCCCTACCTCGTCATGCTGGATATGAACCCCAACTTCCGCCAGCCCCAGCTAGGATTCCCCGTCAACACAACTGGCTTGCTTCAATATGGAGCTGCTAACGCTCAGCCGGCTCCCCTTGTTGTGCATTCTCCCATTGAGGTGCTGGACGAAACAACGCTCAGTGTAAGTCCCCTATAGGGTCCCCTATCTGAGGGGCTATGTGCAGCATCAAACTGACTTGTTATATTAGCCCTATGACCTCGAGCCTGCTCACGACTACACTGTTGAGTTTGAACAGAACTTTACTTTCTCTCTTGATACACAGGGCGTTCCTCGGTAAGCAGCTCTGACGGACCTCAAATCGACAAGCCCCCCGTACTAACTCCGTACTGTCTAGTGCCTATCTCAATGGTGAGATATACGTCGACCAGAAGGTTCCTACACTGTACACTGCCTTGACCGTCGGCGACGATGCCACCAACCCTGTTGTCTACGGCGACACCAACACCGTGATTACGGATAAGATGGCTGTCGTCCAGATTGTCCTTAACAATCTAACTCCTGCTAGCCACCCATTCCATTTGCACGGCCACCATTTCCAGGTCGTAGCTCGAGGTAATCATGGCGCCGGTATCTTCAATGGAGATCTGCCGAATGTGCCTGCATCGCCTCTCGTCCGTGACACCGTCATGGTTAACGGCAACTCTTACGTGGTTCTACGTTATCTAGCCAGCCGTCCTGGTGCTTGGATTTTCCACTGCCACATGGAGTGGCATGTGCACATGGGCGGTACCGCTACTTTTATCACTGCCCCTCTGGAGCTCCAGAGCAGTCTGGTGGTTCCTCAAGATCACTTCGACATGTGCGCCTGCGGCGTGAGCAAGGGCAATGCTGCCGGAAATGTGGCAAACCCCCTGGATCTGACTGGCGCCAACGACACGCCCATGCTTCCTGACCGCGGCGCCCTCTATGATGCTGCTGCTGAATCTGCCCTCTGTGCAAACACAGCCACACCTGCCCCTACTAGCTCTAGCGCTCCAAACCCTGATGCTACCGATGACAGTGAGCCCGAGCCGTCCAGCCCAGAGAGCAGCAGCCCCCAGCCGTCCAATACAGAGAGCAGCAGCCC
>NETT01000372.1:0-11359 GCA_003449175.1 Ceratocystis smalleyi
TAGGATGTCAAAAACAGGCAACTGAACACCGCTTCAGCCTCGCATGAGCACGGAGATGGAGGAGAGACCAGTTGCGTCTCGACTATGAGGAATGGTGGAAAGAACAAAAAGGATACCGCTCGCTCGGCGCCGGCGTCCCCACCGAACCCCCATTCCGTGCCTCCCGATACAAGGGGCTTTCCAGGACAGAACTGGGCCACACTCTCGCCGCCAGAACTGGCGATGGAGACTTCAACAAGTACCACGAGCAATGGGGACACAACCAACTTCGGGACAGAATGACCACCAACTTTGAAGGGGACGAAGAGGGTGAAGAGGAGCGGGATGGAAGGGTGGAGAGAACGGGCGAGGCTAGAGGATACTTTTGCNCGAGCAATGGGGACACAACCAACTTCGGGACAGAATGACCACCAACTTTGAAGGGGACGAAGAGGGTGGAGAGAACGGGGCATGTGTGGACCTTCTGAGAGTGGTCTCAACCTGGTGTATTTGTCCATTTTCACTGGCAGAAGCTTACACAGCCTCTCCACCACCGGGTTAAAGTTTGGTCCTCTCAGAATGTGCTTATCATCAAGTGTCTACCACCGTCTTGCTTCCCTCCTTTTCTCGTCCTCAACAAGGAGTCCGAAAGGAGGGATGCTTGCTGCGTGGTGTAGGCACTCCCTTGGCGTCGTACGGTACATGGGGAGTGCTGCTCGGAGGCACTTCCTCATCGAGATGTTAAACTTTTCGGCTGCCGCTTTCGCTGTCTCCAGCTCCCACCCACTTGCCAAGTGCCTTACAATTCGTAACATCCTACATCAGGAACTAACTAGCTGGAACCCCGGCTGTACACGCGGCAGTCAAGCCTTCGCCCCTGCCCGAGCCAGGGCCCGCGCAGGTCAGCAAGCCAAAAACATGGGCCCAGAGGGCAGCCGCGGGCGCGAAGCCGACACCTCCGACGCTCCCCGCTGCCGGAAGACAACAGGCAAAGCCCCAGGCACTGCCCAAAAAAGCAGAAGGAAAAAGGTTCCTGGCACCTCTCTTCGATGACTCGAAATGGAAGACCGTGAACACCGCGATCACCAAACAAAGACTCAACCAGGGAATCTTCAAAGGACAGAAAACGGTAACGAAGGTGACCTTGACGAAAACTGGCCTGGCCATCACCACGAAGCCCTCGGATCTGGACCGAGAAACCCTGGAAAGAATGGGAAATTTCCTCAACGCCATAGACGTTGAGAAGGAAGCGACCTGGGATAAATTCACCATCCCGAACATTCCCACCGTCATCAATACGGTCGAAAACGACGTGCTAGTCGCCAGACGCACCTCTTTGGAGGACGTCAAGGAAGAAGTCCAGGCAGCATTCAGGGGGGCAGTCGAGAGCATCGCCTGGAGAGAATATGAGAGGGACCCGTCAATGCAGGGCCTTCGAGTGGCAGTCCACAACCCGGAAAGAGTGCCCCACTCGATCGACATATTGGGACTAACCCGGGCAGTCCGAAGATCGACGGGCAAACCTTTACCCCCTCCACATGGCGACCGCCCAACGGGAGAGACCACCGCAGCGACAAACTTTTGAAGATGATCCTGGCAAATGTCCATCGCAAGCCCAGCGCGCAGAAGAGCATCCTGGAGACAGCCTTCCACAGAGGAACGGACATAGTCCTCATCCAAGAACCCCCGTGCACTCGAGACCGCACAACACTGCACCCCCAATTCATCCTAGCGGAGCCAATAGTAGAAGGACAGGCCAGAAGACGAGCGACTTGCTTCGCACGGAAAGACTCACCTTTCCAAATCTTCTCCTCCGGGAGACTGCCGGAGACCTGGAATGCGGAAGCGACCACTCCCCACAGAAAATCACAATCACCACGGGGAGAACCGCAGCAGCGCCCAACTCCACGAGGCGCCTCAAGGACACAGACAAAGAAAGGTTTTGCAAAATCTGCAAGTCGAAGGCAGACACGCTGGTGGACACACTTCCAGCGAACTGGAAAGACATGGACGGCACATTGGAAGTGGCAGAGAGGAAGGGACAATGCAAGTCATCCAGGAGGCCTTTGAAGCGGAAACCCCCTCGCGGAAAGTCACAGGTTCAGGATACAAATGGTGGAATGACACCAGCCGCGAGGCACAACGCAAAGCAACGAAGACCAGAAGGATCCTGAGCTCTCTCTACAGGAAGGTGAAAGGCGGAGCCACGAACTTGGACACAGAACTGCGCACAGCTGGACAACTTCACGCAGAAGCCAAAAAAGAACTGGCAGACACCATCTCCAAGGCTTCCGGAGAGTCCTACAGGGACTTGGTGACAAACATGGCATCCCTCTCGGACGTCCACAAGGCAGCAAAATGGCTCATTCGCGCACAGAAAGCCCGCTCCCAAGCGATGACAGTGAATGGCGAGACCTACACTGCAATGATCTATGGAGCATAGGTCTCCTCATCGAGTTCTTTTCAATTCAACCCTTTAAACTACTGCTCCTAGTACTTTTCGTGAGTTCTTACATACACGACCCCTCAGGACAAGACACAGGATGGTCAAGAGACTGCAGGGACAGGGCATCCCAAGCCACATCTACAAATGGGACCAATCCTTCTCGGTACATATCGCTTTGGACGATGCCTCGGAGCCTTCAGGAAACACCAGTGGAAGCCTCCCGCAGGGATCACCCATCTCCCCAATACTGTACATGCTATTCATGGCACCCCTATACTACAGTGGGAGCAGATACCTGAGGGGGTATATGGACGGCGGGCCATGGCTGATAAAGGGAAGCAGTTGGGAAAGCTACAACCGGGACCTGGAACTATTGGGCGCCCCGACAGTGACTGCTACACCGAAGAACGGATCACTCAAGTGGCTCGGCATCCGTCTGGGCAGGAAACTGAATTTCACGGCCCACGTGAACGAGCTGGCAGGGAAAATGGTCAGATCGGTGTACTGCCTTTCGATCCTCAGAGGATGCAAGCACAGCGCCCCAGTGAAACAACTCGTCCAGGCGATCAAGTCGGCGATCCTGGCAGCGACTACATACGCAGCAGCAACATGGCGGAAACCTGGCCAGCCCGGCAACAAGGGCAAAACGAAGAAGCTGGGAAAGCCTCTCTGGAGGGCACTCCTGGACGCAGCAGTGAAGAAAGAAGCAACCAACCAGGTGGTACTCCCTGGACTGCAAACACCCACTCTATGGTCCGAAGGACCACAAGCACCAAAAGGAAATACCGCGGCTCCTCCCGATGTCCCTGCCAAGATACGGCCCACTGTTCTACGACCCGCCCCCCACGGGAGCTAGGACAGAAGGCCAGCCGAAGGAAGCAGCAGCACGGAATCACACAGTATTAGGATTGCGCCTAGTTCTGGTTGAAGGGTGCCGAAGGATCCCACACAACAGAAACTGTGGATTTCGCACAACCCCAAATGAAATGGAAATTCTTAGCTGCCTGTATAAATGCCACCTGGCGCATTTAGCACTCTTCTCAGATAGTTTAGTTCTGCTTCTCAATGCGAAATGGTTGTCCCTGTGTCCCGAGTGCTGTGAAGATCCCATGCGAAAGATGGGCAGAGGCTTGAGGGGTGGTAGCCTGCGTAGTGCCCGGTGGGCTCAAGTGCCTTACAAGCGGCAGTATGTCCTGGTTCCACCAGCATACGATCAGACTTACACATGCATAGACAACGACTAGAGGGTCTTTTCCCCCCTCTCTTTCACTCTCTTTCGTATCTATCTTCTCTTAAGGAATGCCTCAGCCACTAAAGACGCAACACCCCAAAAGGAAACTCCCAACCCATGATCACCATCCCGAAACCCCAGGCGCCCAAAGCCCGGCCCGGACATGCAAGGTCTGAGGGTGGCAATCCTAAGCCCCAGCAAGCTTCCAAGGAACATCGAGATTCTCGGGCTCTCGAGAATGGCCAGGAGATCGGAACCGAAATGCAAACCCCCGCCCAGCTGTGAAAGACGCGGAAGGGGACACTTGGAGAAGAACTGCAATTTCGCAGTGAGATGCAAGGTGTGCAAGCAGGCACACCGCACGTCCAACCACCCAGCGAGCCCGCCGGGAACAAAGAATCCGGACAAGTGCGGAGGTACGGGTCCCGGTGCTGTATGTCTCCTTTTTGCTTCTTTATGCTCCTCGGACACCGGAATATAAACCCGAGTATCCTCTGAATCCTGCAACACACGACCACAAAAACTTGCCTCCTACAACTCCTGATCAAGGGGTTATTCATCGAGGCTACAACAAAGAGGGCCCTAGAGGACAATGGGCCCCCAGAGGCCACCCAAGCTGGCGCACAGGTGGCAAGGCAAGACACCGGGGCCAGCAGCCAAGACGACACGAACGGGCTTCGCCCCAACCATGACGCAGAAGCCAGGTGCCCTGAAAGAAGGCACTCTGGAACTGCTGGGGAACTTTTTGGACGCCTCCACCATCGAAAAGGAGACGGCGTGGGAAGGGTTCATCCTGGGGGGAGAACGGGCTGTAAAGAGAGTATAGTACAAACCCCTCCCTCCGCCTAGGTGCTCTCGGTGTTGGAGACAACACAGGACGGAAACGTGCAGCTTCGCGGCCAGGCGCGCACGCTGCGGAGAGACAAAACACCTGAGAACAACGAAGGGCAGAAGCACACTTGGGAAAGTGCTAAGACAACACACGGGACGTTAGGCAAAGCCACAGAGGCGGGTTGGGCCACTCACATTAGAGACGACGGCCCCACGCACAACTACTCTCTACTCTTTTCTTTTATAGCAGCAGGGGAATGTCTTGGGTAGGCCCCTACGGGGACGGCAAAGCCGCCACCCGGGGGACCCCTCAGACATGGGCGGTAGAAGTCTAGAAAAGCCGGTGCTAGAAAACTCGGACGTCTCCGGACTCCCAAATTGGGACCTCAGATAGTCCCGAGGGTATAAATAGAATCATCATCGGCATCGTCATCGTAACATACGACCACAGCTTGTAGAAAGCACGGGATCCCGTCCGCTCTCCCCCCGTTAACGTACAAAGCGCCGGAATAGCAGTGCGGTGGGTGACCACGTGCGAATCCCCGGCGTTGTATGTCTCTCTTTTGCTTCTTTATGCTCCCCATACTGCCGGAATGCGGGAATACAAGCTCTGCTAATTCCAGAATCATCACCACATACGACCATTTGGCCTCCATCATCCCCACAAACATCAGCAGACATGTTCAGCGCCAAGTTCAAAATCTACAGTCTTCAGTAATCCGTATATTGAATGGAGGGCCTGGTATTGCCTGTCCCTGTTTTCCTTGCATGTCTGTCTTGTCTTGTCCTGTCTGGCCGTAGTCTCGTGTGGATGCAAAGTATTGGATGAATCAGTCTTCCCGGTACGCATCGGAGTGACAGCCACAAGTAATGCACCCAGAATATCTAGGGCTCGGGGTCTGTGCATTGCTTGAAAACGTCGACGTGGAATGGCAAGCATTGTACATCTTGTCTAGAAGCAACAAATAATCAATCAATAACCCCCGCCCCCTCCGCCTCCGCCGGTCATGTCGCTTTCTTGGATTCTCGCCGCTTCTTCGCAGCAACGCCCCTCTTTCTGCGCTGTCGCGTTTGTGTCTGTGTGTTAGCCTTGTACTCCTGGAGAAGCTCACTGGCCACTCTCTTCACGCTTGTCTCTGGCTCCCAGCTCTCTTCGCGCGAGCCCAGCCACTGCACCAGGTATGCTTTGCCTCGGCCAGACTTGCGCTCACGCTTGATATTGAACATGTACCACAAGTCCGGGTCCTCAACGTGCGTTTGGCGGCCACCAACACTATCCCAGTACTCAAAGTAGGCATTGGGCGCATCCATCATTATATCCTCTTCTCGAACCCAAGTACGGGCCGCTTCAGAGTCGTTATCAGTCCACACAATCCGCAACTCAAACTTGTTCGGGTCGTCATCCAACCGCCGGTGGCTAATAATAGTGCTAAACGTGAAGGATGCATCGCTATCGTTGTCATTTCCGCTTTCATCTGCAGCCATTGAACCGTTGTATCGTTGAGACGACCAAGCAGCGCCTTCGCTAAACAATTGTGCAGCAGTTTCGACATCGTCATCAAGGATATCAGCAGGGCCTGCGCTGTTCTCGCTGGCGCCCCCTCGGCCTACTGGGAGGTCATTGCACGCTTCTGGCTGGGTCTGCCTTTGCTCTTGGTGCAGAATCACGTCATCGTACATATCTATGTCATGGAGTGACTCTGGAGAGTCTGCTCGGCCCTGTCGAGAGACTTTGAAGACAGGGCCTGGGGACGATTCTAAAGGTCGCCTCACGAAGCTCGACATTTTGGCGAGAGGAGAAGTAGCAACCTCTTGTTCAAAATCCCGCGGTCCTAAAAAAGACGTGAGCTTGTACAGAGAAGATCCTGGTGACTGGTCAGGCTTGGCAGTCGATTTCTTGGAGGACTGCATCTTGGAGATCCTTGCAGACCTCTTAGGACCACTACATGGTGTTTTATCCGAGTGACTCGCTGCCACGCTACGTGAGAGTAAGGGCTTTCTTTGCGGCGGTGTTTCCGGATTTTGCTTTTCTTCACAGTCAAGGGCATTATTGTCAGCAGCCAAGCCAGAGCCCGCATTGAAAGCTACTAAGAACGTGTTAGAACATGATACACTGAGCTAGCTAGCAGCCAGAGGCCCGAGTGCAGGCTTAAGGGCATTGGTGTGTGGGTGGGAGACGATTGGTTGACTAACGATCTGTGCGTTGAAAGAAGGACCTCCGAGGTTGTTTTGGCTTGCTGGTCGGGATGGGCTGCAAGGAGCGCCGAGGGACGAGTCCGAAGAACGACGCCATAGTAACGATACTAATGAGAAGATGAATGTGAGATGGCAGCCGCTGGAGAGATGACGCAAATGCAAGCGGCCTGGTGGTGCGCAGCAGCAACGGTCGAGTTTCCTTAGGGTTGGATTGATGCTCACGACGCAGCGCCTCTGGCGTCTCGTTTCTCTCCACCGAGATTCATAGCGCGACGCGTTGGTGGGGTGCTTATCGATAAGCCGCCACACGCGCTAGAGCGCAGGTAACCCTACGTGCGGTCACGTGACGGGCAAGGCACAGACAGCCAGCGGCCAGCGGCCAGCGGCCAGCGGCCAGCGGTCAGCGGCAGTACTAGAATGTCAATCTCAATATATTCAACGTCTACAGGAATCACCGCCGAGATCAGCCGACGCAAAACAGCTCCAGCAGAACCCCCCAGAGCGGTCCAAAAGGCACTTCCCCCGTCCTGTAGTTTCTCTGTCATAGACCAACACCGTCCGCCCGTCCGTCCGTCCGTCCGTCGTCCGCCGTGTCCCCATCATATTTTATACCACGGCAGTGGCTCGCGTGGTGTGCTGGCATGTCCCTCCGCCCATTGCTTGTCCCATGAGGCCCGGTGCTCACTATCCTCTTCGTCTGACGCATCGTCTAGCGTTCTAGACATGTGCTCTGGCATGCTGACCGTCTTCCACCGCAGCTTGTTCCGCATCTTTCGCATTTTCTTCGAAGAGCAGATCGCACAGTCCTTGGGACTCGTGCTTTGGTCAAGGCAGAGCAGACTTTCTTTGCCGTCGCCCGAAACGCTCTCCACGGCCCGTCGGCCCAGCCTGTCTAATTTAACGGTTCTGATCTCCAGTAGTACCGCCGCCGTTCCCGTTTTGACGTCTTGATCTGTGTTCTCGCGGACGCCTTGTGAAAGGCAGTGCTCGCAGCCCCAGCTGCTGAACGTGATGTATCCAGCCTTCGAGTCAATGCGAGGTGAGTCTTTGTAGATAGTTCCGTCTGGAGACAGGATGCAGCTTGGATATTGGCTGTATCCCTGTCGGGTCGGGAGCCAACGTTTTGGTCTCTGGGAGACGACGAGAAAGTAATCGATTTCGTCGTTGTTGCTGAGCCGGAACGAAGCTTGCGGGCCGAGTATGCGATGCTGGCCGTGCAGCGACGATTTGCTCTTGAAGATTCGCTTGGCGGCATTGATGGGGGAACTCAGTGCTTGCATCATGTTGGCGACTGGTGAAAGAGTCTCTTTCTCTTTCTATCTCTCTCTCTTTCTATCTCTCTCTCTTTCTATCTCTCTCTCTCTCTCTCTCTCTCTCTAGCCTGGTATGGCTAAAATGAAGCACAAGGGAAAAAGATGATGGAAAATGCGTTTTCTTCTGGTTCTACCGCACCAAGCCTGTCAACGAGGTTATTATAATCAAGGAAAAAAAATCCCCCTTCCTTGACAGCCGTCGCATAAATGGACATACGGCAAGCGCAATGCGAATATCTTCAAGTCATCCATTGAAAGACACATGTCTTCCATATTTCATGCACCTTGGCGATCTGACTCAGGTGTCACCCTCCCTGCAATCAACCAGCTACGTACGCTCCCTTCCCGTACTTGTGCTCTCTATCCGCGCCATAGCGGACTCGACGCTTCCCAAACACGAAGATAAGCATATACTTTGGTTATGCAGAGGTATAGATAACGCTCCTCACCGCCAATCAGAAGCGCCAGAGGTGTACAACGTCGCATACGTTGCAGCTGGTTTCAGCTTCCCTTTGAGCCATGCATACATAGCTGGATCAAAACATGAGCTTATGGGTGTGTTTTTGGCTATATATAGTCCCTTGCGTCATGGCAGGAGGCCGAGGCCCACCATGTCCCGCAGCAGATCACTTGATGCAGGCATCGCCGGGAAAGGCATCAGTCGAGGTTGTCAGATTCAGTTAGGTAGCTCTAGGCCTACGTCCAGGTCTGCGTCCAGGTCTACGTCTACTCATTCAAGCGCTGATCTCGCATGTCCGGCACTTGTGTGTATCCATTTCAGCTCTGCTCCGTTTTGTTACTACCTGTTTCTACTCTCTAGCTACTACCGCGCACCTCCTCAAGGCACTTTTTGATAGAGGCAAGCAGCCTAGTAACCTCTTCCTCTGTGCCAATCGTGATTCTAAGGCAGCCGAAGCAGCCGTGTTCAGTGCCTCTGAAGCGCACTATGACTCCCTTCTCTTCGGCCAGACGTGTGTAGACAGCCTTCGCAACAGTGTTGTCGGGCTGGTTCTCTGCGTTCAACATTTCGAACAAGAGGAAATTGCTGGCAAGGCCGCCGCGAAGACGCCCAACGCCAGGTATCTTGGGGAGTTCTTCCGCGAGGCGCTGACGCTGCGCCAGGATCTTCTCTCGGTTTTTTCTCATGACACCAAGCCCTGTTGATACGGCGTATTGGGCCAAAGCACTAGTGGCAGACGAGATGTTGTAGGGCGCCTTCAGACTGTTGAGAAGCCGGGCAATTGGAGGCGAGGTAAAGGCAGCGCCAAGGCGGATCCCAGCCATGCCAAAAGCCTTGGACAGGGTCTGCATGACAATCAGGTTGGGGAATTCCAGCACATACTCGGCAAGTGAAGCGCTGTCATCAGAAAAGTCAATGTACGCCTCGTCGACAACAACAACGCCGTTCCAGGTAGGGTGGCGAAGCACTTCCGTGATGTCTTCCTTGGACAATAGAGAGCCTGTTGGATTCCCGGGAGAGCAGAAATAAGCCACCTTGATGTTGTGCATCTCACTGAGTGTATTCATGATGCTGGGGACATCGAGGTTGAATGCAGGCGCCGGAAGCAGAGGAACGGACTTGATCTTGATGTCGTTGACCTGTGCAGATACAGAGTACATGCCGTAGGTGGGGGGACAAGTCAGGATATAGTCTTGCCCAGGAACACAGAAGCATCGGAGCACAGCGTCAATAGCCTCGTCACTCCCCACGCCACAGAAAAGATTCTCAGCACGGAGTGTCTTTGGTGTGTGGGCATGGGTGTTGCGCAACTTGCACAAGAGCTCCTTGAGGGGCTCTTGGTGGGGGTCCGGGTATCTGTGAAGCCCGAGGAAGTCACTGGCAGAGAGGAGAGAGTTGCTGGGGAGATCGGCTGGAGCGAGAGACGGGCCAAAAGCATTCTCGTTGGCGTCTAAGAGGACATTGCTGCCGTCATCTTTGTAGTCACTGCAAGAGACCACAATAGTTAGTGACCAATGATATCAGGGGGTGTGGGTGGCTAGGCTAGAGGCTCGGGAAGACGAACTCGCGAGCACAGCGATACGGCTGCAGGGCAAGGATGTTAGGGCGCGCACAAGTCTCGAGGTTGAATGGTGACATGATGAACAGCGTACTTTGACTAGAACGCGCAAAACAGACAGGATGGCAGGTCTAGGTGGTGAACACTGCACGGCATGTGACGCAAGGACAGGACTATACGTGGGAAGCGAAAGACGGAGGAGTCATGGACTGGCAGCGGGATGACTCATACACTGTAGATGCAAAGCCCCTGTAACAGCCTAACCTTTGCGGGTTATCGACTGCGGGTTATCGACCGCGGGTTATCGACTTATCGGGGCTATTGCACCGCGCTTTCAAAGCCTGAAAGACAGACAACCCTTAGAGACGGCCGTGCATGCTGGCTTAGGGTTGCGCGGACGATGGCTGGTGAGTGGCTATTGGACAACGCATGATGCGGCGGTTTGCAAGCAAAAGACCTTTGGCCGATTTGGTTTTCTTGGAAAGTCGGATGGATTCACGGACGTGGACGTGGACGTGGACGTGGACTGGACCTGCACTGGACTGGACTGGACTGGACTGGACTGGACTGGACCTGCACTTATTGCCCAGCCAACTTACCTTCGTCTTTAGCCTACGCCACAGCGCGCCACACCATGACTTGCACATTGGCCAAGTAGTCTGACCCACTGCAGGCCCAGCCCGCTTTCTGATTGGCCCGAAAAGCTGAGCCCTGCTGGATGCGCGTCTTGTTGCAAACCTGCATCTTGGATTTGTGGCAAAGTTCAACCAAAACTTGCCTTAGCCAACGCCAACTGCACAAGATCAAAGGTTTGAAGTCACTTTGACGCGCTCATTTCATGCCATCTGTACATCGCGAGATTTCTTTTGGCCTGATCGCAGACTACTAGCCAGTTGACTTTAGCTTCGTCTTGAGTCGCGATTGTCTATCGTGCCTCGGCGATTCCACCGCATACGTATTGCCATAGCTCTTCTCTTTCGCATGCTATTCCATTTCAATTTCTTTTTTTTTCTTTTTTTTTTCCCTGTTCACAAGCTGATTTTTCTTGGGCTTTTTTTTTCTGCTACATCATCTTCAAGTCCGCGTTGCTGCATAAACTCGTTCTATTCCAACTATCGTGCACAAACAAACTCTGACCTGCTGCCTGGAGAGCCTCTTTTGAATCGCAAGAGCGCATAACCACCGAAAATCTCCCTTCTAGCCTTCTGCCGACCGTTCGCTCTGGACTTTGATTCTTGGAATTGATTCGACGTTGAAACCTGTCTCTTGCGTCTGCCGTTGGCTGCATCTTGTCGCAAATATTTGCAAAGGCTCAATTCCGACATCTCATTCTGCCCATCCCCCC
>NETT01000373.1:7283-24075 GCA_003449175.1 Ceratocystis smalleyi
AAAATGTCGTCGTATCGAACAAAGGCGCTCTCCCGTCTTGTCGCACCCCCGCGTTTCCCATTTCCAGCACGTCGTCATCTCCATTCCTCTGTCTCGCTCTCGTCTCCCCCTCTTCCCAGCGCTCCTGGCACCGGTGCAATATCCGCTCTTCTTTCCACGCCCACATGGTCTACCAAGTCCCTTATCCGCCCTCCTTCCAGCTCGGGCTCCATCTCACCAGCTCAGCTGCACCATCTGCTGCGTCTATCTGCCCTGCCGCCGCCCTCCAGTCCCGACGAGGAGGCTGAGATGCTGCGCGTTTTGCACGCTCAGCTAGGCTTTGTCCAGGACGTCCAGTCTGCCTCATCGGCCTCGGAGCTAGAACCCTTGCGTGCTATTTTCGACGAGACGCCCGACGCCATTCAAGAAGCAACGATTGGGCTTGACCAGTTACGGGCCCTTTTGAAAAAGGAAAAACCACATGGCTACCTGAAGCGCCCAAAAAGAGAAAGAGAAACTGCACCCAAAATTAAGGACGTCGAAAACTGGGATAAACTGGCCATGGCAGAGAACAAAGTCGACAAGTACTTTGTCGTCAAGGGCAGTGGGGGAGAGTCTGTGGAGTAGGCCATCCACGAGAACATATAGGCCACAAATAAAATGCATAATATCTACAAACGGAAACACACATCACAGCTCCTCAGCCTCGTATCAACAAATGTCCCGCCACATACTCCCAGCGGACCTCTTCTAACATCACAGCATTGCTCTACAAGGGCCTCGAAATAAAATCACTTGAATTATGATATACCAAAGCAAACTCCCAAACCATGCTCGCACTATCTAAGGGTATGCTGTGCAACTTAATCATGCATAAAATGTATCTGTCATCCCCCGGGTTCTCAGGTCTCTGCCAAAAAAGCACTGGCTGGCCGTTACCATCACCACTGTGCAGACATGCCCTAATACTTGAGTGCTTCCTTCCCATGCCTAAGGCCGTTTTCATGTCGCGCCTGGGAAGAAAGAAAAACACCCGTAAACACCAAATACAGCTGCCGGAGCTCGCGAGAACTAGATGGCCTATGTATAGACCTTGATCTCCATCACTTTCGCCGACAAACCTAACCATGTCCCTGAATGCTACCTGTAACAATGTCGCTCCCCAACAACAACCATAACCCCCTAATGTGAACGCCTAATACTCGGAGCGGCTAGCGTGGAAAGAACCCCCGTGTTCCTAGTGCTGATTCAGAGAGCTTCTACCCATGCCACCACCACCTCTTCGACGACCACCGCCGCCAGATCTGCGCTCTCGGCCTGGCTCATCATTGGCATGGCTGTAGTGATCTTTGGCTCTCGAGCCCGTGTTTTCAGAGTGATCATTGCCATAGCCACTACCTTGGCGACGATTACGGCCCGAATTGTTGGAATCATCTCTCATGGCCTCACCACCCCCACGAGCTCGGTGCCTAGTTGGCAGTCTTTCATTACCACCAGAGCCATAGCCAGCTCCAGACTGGCCGTTGTAAGAGGCCTCTGAGCGTGGCTTGTCTCTTGGAATACGACCACGGCTGCTATAACTGCGCTTGCCATCGCGGGCACTGTCTCGGCCATTATCTCGTCTGTCGCCCCGTCCACCATCGTGGGCGTCGTCTCTTCCACTCCGGCGCGGTCCACGGCCGGTGTCATTGAAGCTAGAGCCGCTCGTGATGTGGCTTTTACCATTATTCCACGTTTGGTGGCTGTTAGCTCTAGGGCCGCCAACGGAAACCCTGCCAAGGTTCCGAGTTGAGCTACCCGACCGATTTGGAGAGCGGCTAGCGGCATAATCGATCCCAACGCCATCATGAGGAGGGCGTATGGCGGGTGGGAAAATACTGCGGCTATTGGTTGTGATGGTAAGTGGAGCTGTGTTTGAAGGTGTGATTGTGAAGCCACGAGGGGTATTTCGTAGACCGGGGTCTCGGCCTTCATTCAGTGCAGAAGACTTGTGCTGTTTAAGAACTGGCGGGGCAACAGCAGCAGCAACAGCAGATTTTGCATTGGGAATTGGCTTAGTTACGACGGTCTGAGGGGCATACTTCTGATCAAGTTCCATCAATTTCACCGCTTCATTAGCAACGGCCTCGTGGTCCACATCTTCCCAGCCAACCTGCTGGAGGATTTTGCCCGTCATGTATTGGTACCGCATGTAGCCAGATGGCAAATCGCCAACGTCGTAGTTCTCAACGTTAGGGACATTCTTGATGGCTTCAATGCCTGCTAGTCCAAATTTAGGGTCCGAAAGACGATACATGAAGGGCATCATGCAATCTGACGATGAGTAGGCATTGATCAAGCGACCATTGACAACGCTCTTCATTGTGACCCAAACAAGCGAGCAAGAAGGAGCAGGGCAGCCCATCATCAGTACTGACTCGATGAGACCAAACTGGCGGCGTTCTGCCAAGGTCATGAGGCAGGTATAAATACTGCGAGCGCCCAATCCATAACCGACTAGGCTAATGGGTCGCCCTCCCTGCACCTTGCGTAGAATGATATCAGCAAGTACAAGGCCGACTTTGTCAGCACGAACCATGCCAACAGTCCAGGGATTATCGATAATCTTGCTTAAACGTTCAAGGCACGATGGCCACTCTGATTTAGTGAAGGCGTCGTGGACTACCGGCAAATTGCAAAGAAAAAAAGAAGAGAATGTTAGAAAATCATGTATGCTGCCCAGTGTTTGAGCTAGACTTGTTACTCACTAGAGTTTATGGCAAAATACTGCTTTGCCTCCATCCAGCCGCGGCTGTCGGATATCATTTCCAGACAAGTAGCCAAGCTGCGGAGGGAATTGGTTTCCCAACGTAACGAATAGACCTCGGCCTGGGCGCCAATGGAATTCCACGCATCGCTAGCCGCCTTATCCTCTCCCATTAAAGAGCCATTGACACAAAAGGTCATGCGAAGTCGGTAATCATGAGGATGAAGATCTCGAGTATCCATCAAGGGCTCACCTTTGTTGGCCCTGCCATGAGTGGGGATTAAGGCGAAATCTTGGATATCCTTGGAGTATGCTTCGATAGTCTTTCCAGTGGCCCTGGCACCATAAAACGCAAACAGGGAGCCCATCGCGACACCGTTGTCTCCGAGCTGGCCTAGGAGCTCAATGGTAGCACTACCCTCGAGAATAACACTGTCCATGCAACGACCTAGGGTTGAGTTGGAGATTGGGCCTGCAAGGAACTCGCTGTCATCAGCGCGGTTAGATCCAGTTTGGCGACCGCGGGGCATTTCTGCGCCTTCTTCGATACGACGAGCCATCTCACCCTGGGCAAACTCAACAGAGATCTTGCCCAAGCAGCGTCCAATGCGGACTTCGTCTTCTTGAACGCTTCGCAAGGACAAACTCAGCGAGGACGTAAGATGCATCATTGCCGTACGACCGTAAGCGCTATAGTCCTCAAGAGAGAGAATCATTAAAAAGGCAATGTTTTGGAGAAGACGGCGGCGTTCGACAGGAAGACTCCATAGGGGAGTTGGGACTGGCTGGAAGCGACGTAGACCGGGATCTGTCTGTTGCATTGAGGGAGCGCAAACCGGGCCTGATGGAGCTTTTAGGTTAGTCAATCCAAGAAAAGCAAGCACAATATAGCACAACGGTGCCAAGATATGTAGCTGATAGCTTTGGTCGTCTTACCAGGGGTTATCTGAACAGTCCGGCTGCCGACAGGCGTGGATTTAGGACCAGCCATGCTGTTGCGGACGCGATGGCCACTGTTACGGCCAGGTCGTCCTTTGCCAGCACGGCTACGGCCGGAAATTGGGGTGTCGCTTGTGGCGGGCGATGGGAGGGGATTATTAGCCTCCAAATCACGGGTGCGGTTAATCAGAGCGCTCTGCCACTTGCGGAAAAAGGTAAGCATTTCCTTCTTGAGCTCACTCAGAACCACGGGCATCTCTTCATCTTCATTAGCAGCAGCACTAGCACTGGTTGAAGTTGAGAAACTTCCATTGAAGCTAGATGAACTGTTGCGATTGGCATCGATGGGCTTCGGAGGGAGATTTTCCTTTTGGGTCATTTCCAAAGCATTGCGAGTTGAGCGTGCCATAGCGCTAGGATCAAGGAAGACACTGCCCATATTTGTGGCCATGACGTCGGTGATTGTGACTAGCAGGTTAACCAAGTCGTCACGCTCACCACCGCTGATGATGCCAGTGAGACAGACAGGCCGCCGGCCGCCACCAAAACCACCTCTGCCTCGAGCCATCGTTCTAAAGATAAACGAGCCAAGAGGGCAAAGAAGTGACGTGTGATATCTAACCTGCGGAGCTTAGCGGGGGGTGGGACCAGAAAAAGAGAAGACAAAGAAAGAGAGTGGCAGCAAGCAGACGAATGCCCCTTCTGAAAGAGATGAAAGCTGAGAGTTGGAAATTAACTACCGGGACTCACAGCTTGATATCAAAAGGATAGATAGAGAGAAGGGGGACAGAGGGCAAACTTCATGAAAGGGGACAGAGCGGAAAAGGAAAGAACAAGAAAAAAAAACACAGATAAGAGAGGGGCAAGAGCAACGCGGCAGGAGTAGATGAGGCAGGTGCCTTTTCAGAAGGACAACCAGAATGTAGGCAAGAAAAGAAAAACAAAGCAGAGCAGAGCAGCCAATTCCGAGACTAGCACGAAAAGGCAAAGGCGGAGCAAGAGGCAAACAATGCTCGGGGGTGCAGAAAGCCCTTGATTATAGCAATATCCCTATGACCAGAATTGAACGGGTGCAGATGGTGTTTCAAGACCAATAAAGGAAGGTATGTTGCCAAAACGAAGGTGTGGTTGCCGGGCAGGACTCTCAGCGCAGGCCAATGCAATGGACGCAATACTGCGAACGTGGATCCGGCCAAGCCACCAAGCCAGCCAGTAGAGTATGAGGGAGGGGGAGGGCGGGAGTTATCTCTTTGTGATGTACTGAAAAAGTCGAAAAAAGGAACGAGGACAGCTGACAGTAACTCTGAATCACTGACAGCAGGTCTTCCAAAGCCCAGAATTGGGTGCGGTTGCCTAGTTCCTCTGGTCTAGTTTTATGGGAAGTACAATCGACAACGAGCAGGGGATTTCAGCCAAAGCTCATGTCTTGCTATTCTGCTGGCGTAGTATATCTGTCGGGCGGGCGCGAGCGAGTGGGCCTAGATGCAATAACTGTGCCTGCTCTCCTTACGCGGACCTGCCGATTAGCAAAGAGAGAAAAAAAGCGAAGTCACAAAACGCTAGGAGATAGTAGCAGACAGATGATGTCCAAAACGGGAAAGAGAGGTTAGAGGTTGTTGTAAGAAGGAACCACAGGGCAGAAGTTACCCTCTTATGCTCCGATAGCAAGTACGACAAAGCAAGCGTTTGGTTTTTCTTGAGTAGTTGCCGCAGGCTTTTGTTGATCTCGTTCTTCAGAGCGCGCCTTGGCCTAAGACGAGAGTCTGCTGCAAACGGCGGTTAGGACAATGCCTTGGGACAAGAAAGAATCTTGAGCAGCAGCGTTAAAGACCAAAGGCAGCTTTGAGCCGAATCGTGACGCAAACAACGCCACGGGATTGTCGTTCCGCAGTGGTTTTTACGCAGTATTGGCGTTACAAATTTGGGATGAAGCCTTGTGCAACACGAAACCAAAAGGTCGCGGCAACAATAGCAACAGGACGCAAGGTAGCAAGTGAATGAATGGTCTAAGGCCAAAGGTGATAGCGAAAGGCGCTCTAGATAAACAGACGGACAACAAGTGTTTATAACACGGGTGAATCAACAAACAGCCGACAATGCTGCTCAGGCCGTCACACCCATCAAGTGGTGGAAGAGAATAGAAGCAGCCGGAACGGGTAAGTGTGGGTGCGCAAAGACGCAATGAAGACCGCATACAAACCACACAGCTTCAAAGGTTGTGCGTCTCCACGGAAGCTGAGAAGGCAATAGAAAGGCTTCACGCTCAATCGGAGATGAAATTGGCTGGACCAGACCAGCCTGAGGTAACTCGAGGAGGAAAAAAAGAAAAAGAAAAAGAAAAGGACGGAAAGGGGCCAAGTTTGCCAGGTTTTCAAGAGATGAGTCTCGCTGTGCAAACAGGAAAAGCAGGCAGGATAAAAAAGAGCGCAGAAACTGAAGGGGAAAGAAGAGAGGTTTGCGCCCGACTTTAACTGTGGCGGTAAACCGATATGGAGAGACACACAGTCAAAGAGCTAAGCGGAGGAAGAGGGAACTGCTACTGGAAACAAAAGCAAGAAAGGCTTCATGTAGTGCCAAATGTCGTGTGTTGTGAGATGTGTGAGTTGTGTGTGTTTGTGCTGCACTGTTCCCGTCTGGCACATACATGAGTGCAGCGATGATTTCCAGAACAGAAAGAGCCGAGAGTAAAAGTGTACAGTGCTGACGTGTCACAGAGAGCACACAGAAAGAAGTGGGAAGACAAGGTGAAGGCTAGAGGTCAAGAGACAGAGCGGCAATGTGCGCGGTGGATCTTCTCTGCGTATTCTCCCAGGTTTCTTTTTATGCGTGTCGTGGCACATGAATTTACAGTAGCAATTCTGCCGCCTGCCCTCACTCTGCTACTACAGTTACTCCTGTTGCTGCCACTAGCCGACTGGCCTCTAAACAGCCCACTGTGGAAAACGGGTCAAGAGGAGGTTAGCAAGCGAGGCAGCGGGATAAATGATAGGCAGTTCGGAGTGGGACAAGGGAAATGGGACGTGAGAACGGAAACAGGTGGGCGAGCTGCGATGCCGACTGCAGCTCCCTGCGGTGTGAGACTTTGGGTGATGTAGGTGAGAACGACAAATGCATGCATCAACAGGGACAAGAGTAGCTTGCGCAACAGGGGCAAGCGGAAGAAGATATGCGAGTCTTGGGGTCAGCAGAGATCTCGCTATTTCAACTGCACTCATGGTTGGAGACGTCAGAGGGCATGGGCTAGGAAAAGGAAGACTTGTGAGCCACCAAAAACCGCATCGAGATCTTCGGTGAGCCTGTAGCAATTAGCAGACTCGCAAAAAGGCCAAGCTGATGGCTGGCCTAGCCGCGTCTTCCCGTCTTCTATTATATTCAGTTTGCTTCAAAAACAGAGGCAGGTAGCATCGACGGTAAACGGCAATTACGGGAATAGCAGGCGACAGGCAATTGCACAAAACGAACAAAGGGAGAGGGAAAAGTGAATGGGGCGCCTGCTATGACCAAGTATCGCACACGTGCCAGCAATGGTCCTTCACCGTCGTTTTGCTAGCGATTTGTCTGTTTGCAGTTTCCTAGAAGAGATGGCTCCGGCCCTCCCTATTCAACTGCTGGCCGTTTGTACCTGCTTTATTCTTGCTATTCTTGCCTTTATGGCCGTTTTTTGCTGCCTCGCTTTTTCGTTCAGCTGTGGAACTTCCGTGCGTGCTTTCGTTTGAATAGGCAACTGCAATCAGCCCCGATGGGAAACAGGCGGGCTGCTGCACTGTGAAAAGAATCAAAAGGAAAACAGGTCGGAGTAAACGATCCTTAATAAGCAAATCAAAACAAAGGCTAGCGGCTGACATGCCGTCGCTCAATCCATATATATATATATATATATATATACATACATGTATATATGCAAAGTCTTTGATGCCGTGTGGTGGGCCTGGACCGTCTCCCTGCAGGCTTCCGAAAGGCCACTATTTGGGCTCAAGCATCAAATCGGCGTCAAACTTTTTCCCGTGCTACTTCTACAGTGAGATCGAGCCGTGATATTGCTGCAGTGCCCTGGAGCCAATCATAGCAAGCCACGGCAGGTCGCCCGTTTTGCTTCGGCTTGGCTTCCTGCTGCGTACTTTCACGCTGCATCTTTGTTTACTGGCTGCACTGCTTCATGGTGTGAGCCTTTTGGGTGGGATGTCAACAGCAGGCGTTTCTTAGGCTGGATTGTCTGGGGGCGCGGGGAATAAAGTAGAAATAGCTTTGCTAAACCGTTTACATGCGGTGCTTCTATGCAATGCGACAGAACTAGTCGCCTTTTAGGTGTGCTGGATAGGAAGGGGTCTAGCCACCCGCTAAGTTCCCATGTCTGTTGCCCCAAGACCTCATGATCACATACTGTGTAGCAATGAGTGGAAGCATCATATGCCATCAGCGGCCGTTGTATCCAACTAGCGTGAGACGTATATTACTTTTCAGAGCGCTCGTAGCCATAGCTGCAGCATAGGAAAAGAGGTGCGCACGCATATACCTATGCTGGTGTAAAACATACGTACATGACATGGCGCATTAACCAGCATGTAGCACGTGCCGGGAACGAACATACACACTGTGTCCTACAGTTTCCAGGGTCTTCCTCCGCTAATCTATTATGGCAGAGCACTAGCTAGATTCACAGTGCACGCACATGCTACGTGAGCAAATGATGAAACAACGGCAGGCCCCATGGCTTTTCAGACAGTTAAGGCTGATGAAGCGATGTGGCTGGTAGGCACGCGGCCAAATACAGAAAAGGGTCTTTTTGTATTGTATTGATCAGAAAGATCAATCATGCAGCGCCGAGCTACATTCTGCAGAAGACAGAGATAAAAACGATAAAACAGGGTTGCATCAGCTGTGATGCGTACTGTGGGCCTTCTCTTTTCCGCATAACTTCCCTCCATTTTGCAGGGCGCATTCACCTGAAAGCCGTGCAAAGACCACAGTGCGAGCAGGCGGAAACAACATTCCTTTTGTGATCGTTACACCACAACGCCAAGTCAGCAAGGAGATAGAAATGGTTGGCTGGGTGCACGGCTATAACTGCTTGTTACAGAGGCGTCGCGCAGGATAAGAAGCGGCCCTGTGGGCCAAATAACCTACTGCAGAACAGTCCTAGCCTGCTAGATACAGACTTTACGTGACAATGTGTCAGTTAGTGCACCAGTTTCCATCACTTTGCACCTGTGGCTTCTATTTGGTGTGTCTCTCGGCCTCCTGCTGTCTTAGCCGCATCACATCGTGTCTTCAACGCGCGAGCGATTTCTCTCTTTCCTTTCTCGGGCGTCTTTTAAGCTGAGGCTTCCTCTTTTTCTCGCTGTTTATCTAGCCTTCCTGCGCTTGCCCTTCATTGCATCGATTTTCTTTTTCAGTAAGCCCCTTCGTTACTTTTCAGTATGAGGTTCAAACTGGATCCCCTTATTAGTTCAAATCCTCCCGTCAGTATACTTCTCTCCCAATAGTTTGACTTACATTCAGGTAAAAGCTTGCCCCAAAGCAGAAAGCCCCTCTGACAAAAAGCGCCAGTGCCATTTTAAGGTTATCACCCATAGTTACACAGCCGCAGTGTCTAGGGTCCGCTAACCCTACCGCACGTCGCAATACTTCACGTGACGGCAGCTTTTTTTTTGGGTTGGTCTTTGCCCCGCTGCCATCACCATTGTCGGTCATTGGAGGTAAACATACACAGCCTTAACACCATAACATTAGGCTGTAATTGTCTATAGGGCTTGGCTACATCACCTGCCCTTCCTGTATACGGCGGCTCCTTTTTATCTAGTCTTTGCCAAGTGTAATGCCATCTCTTGACTTTATATGCCTTTTTCTTTCTGCTATAAATCAACCGCACTGATACGCTAATAGTCGCCCTATCCTCCCTCGTCTCATCACACCACACCACACCACACCACTCGTCCCTGCCTACGTCTTTCTCTGTATTCCTCTGTATATCTGCTTGTCTCTGTCTAGCCTACCTGAAACCCAAACACAAATACAAACAAACATGTCCGCCCCAAGACACTCTAATCCATCGCTATATGCCTCTCAGGGCTCGCGCACCCGCACCATCACCACGACTGACTCCTCTACCTCTTCATCCACCCATGCCGTGCCCTCTTCTTCTAGGCCCGTACCAGAAAGGCACGCACCCGCTATACTGCGCCTACGTGGCGCACCGCCTGCTGAAAGCCGCTCAGTGCAGTGGGCTGAGGATGTGGTGGACAACGAGCATCTCAACCGGAAAAAGTCCAAGAGTAGGTCTATGCCCTTTTATCAATCTCTGCTTTGCGAAATATCCTACTGACGCTTAGTACTATCGTGTACAGTCTGCTGCATTTACCACCGCCCCCGTGGCATCGATGAGTCGTCGTCGTCGGAATCATCGTCGGAATCATCGTCGTCCGACTCTGACTCCGATTCCGAGCCGGGCTCTAATTTCAACGACTCCGACCGCCCGCGCGGCCGCGGCCACAGACCGCACAAGCACAGCGACAACTGCAACCATGGGGGTGGGAGTGGGAAGGGGAACGGAGACAAGAAAGGCAAGGGAAAGGCGCCACGCAAGCCCAGACCAAATGCATACGAGCGACAACCAAAGCCACACAACCTAAAAGGACTGCCACGGAATTCTTGAGCCGCACTTTGTATTTGCTTGCTTTTTTTTTCATGCTCAGCTCATTTATACAACGTAGACTGGCTGAAAATGCCACATTCCAAGCGTCTGTTCTCATGTTTCAATAAGTGACGTCATA
Organism: Ceratocystis smalleyi; assembly: GCA_003449175.1. Classification (NCBI taxonomy): domain Eukaryota; kingdom Fungi; phylum Ascomycota; class Sordariomycetes; order Microascales; family Ceratocystidaceae; genus Ceratocystis; species Ceratocystis smalleyi. The sequence continues at coordinate 17,718 of NETT01000373.1, forward strand.
GATAACAATCCAAAGCCCCGGCCCATTTTGCTTGCCAGGATGGCGACGATCACAATCTCCTCTACGTCAGTGCAATAGCCACTGTTGCACTCAACTAGACCTTCTTTGATATTCGTTCCCAAGATTATAATTTCAAGCCTTTCTAAGCATCGCACCGTGATAGAAGAAAACAAGCCACAAACGATACAGAATAAAGAGTACCCCTAGCCTGGCAGAAACAACATAGGAAAAAGGAGAAGAAAAAGACAAGGAAAAAAAGAAAGAAAAAGAAGAAAAAAAAACATCCAAAAAATTACATACAAACAAGAGAAGCAGATGCGAAAATAAAGCCAAGAGAGTAAAGCACAACAAACAGAAAAGGCCGCACCTGGGAAACACAGCAATAGCAAAATCAAGCACTTCAAGCAAGGAGATAAAGTGCATTCTTATCCCCTGGTCCATATGTGCAGCAGCAACGGCAATAGCAACAGAAGGATAAAATGTACAAGATTCGATCGTAAACATGATCATCATGCAGTGCAGATATGCGAACGAGCGATTACATTTGTGCATTTGCAAGTAAATGCATACGTTATTAGTAGGCATACTATGCACATATACTCTTCCTTATGACCTGCATCCCCAGTCCTCCACTCACTGCAGCTCCTGTGGGAAGACAACGAGGACTCCTCATCCAAGCCAGAGCCAGGGCTGTTCAATCAAAGCTGTGTGGGGCCAGCAAGACCTGCTTTTTCAAGGTCTGCAGCAGATATACCCAGCATGCTGGCTACCTGCTTGCGCGGCATTCCCGTGCCACGCTTGTCTGCACGAGGAGCACCCTGAATGGTCCGTGGCTCGTTCATGAGAGCAGTCTCTAACTTGGTTGGTGTGCGAGTCACTACAGTATGGTAATCGCCTGGGAATTTGGCGTGGGATGCCGTGACCGAGGCTGTGCGCCAAATATGGTCTCGGGTGTCACCCAAGAAACTCGGAATCCGCACGTTGTTACGCGACGAGGAGCCTCCCATTCCAGAGCCTAGGGATGAGATTCCGTGGGATGCACGAATGACAGAAAGCCGAGAAATGCCGGTCGTAAGTCCCGGTCGGCCACGTCCCTTCTTAGCCAAGATAATTTCGTCAAATAGCCGAATAGCTGGGTCTGCAGTTGGCGTGCGCTCTCTCTCGTGGATGAACTCATTAAAAGCTATCAAGCCAAGTTAGCAAACAAAGAAATGCCTTCAAATACACATATCCCCAGAACAAATTCAATATCATGTATCAACTAACCTTGGGTCCCACGAAGCATAACCACGTATTCTTGCTGCTCAAAGGGAAGGCTCTTCACGAAGCCATCGAGATCAAAGGCATAAAGCTGTCCATGATTGCGCTGGTCTTTGCTTGGCCGGCCCATGTACTTGCGGTATGTGTACAAAAGACTAGCGAAGCAACGCACAAATGCTGCCCTAATGCGGTCCGGGTGAAACGCATCAGGGCATACTAGCGATACAAAGCCCAGACAGCGGTTATGCGCAAACGACTCACACCCGCTGCACTTGAAAATGCCATCACCCTCTGATTTCTCCTCGCAAATAGAGCATGTTATCGACCTGTCGTGGACAATCCAGTTGAAGCAGTGCCCCTCAACCCACATGGTGGTCTCTGTATTGGTCACCGGCTGCACCAGCATATTAGGCATAATAGTAGACGCTGCCAACGTTGACTGCGCATACGTAGACGGAGCATACCTACCGCCACCATATGATGAATGAGAGTCGATCGAAATAGCTGAGATGGATCCGCTAGCGGAGTGGCCCCCTAGAAACGGCATGCTAGGCTTGTGTGCCAAGCCCTTGTCAACGCCAAACGACGAGCTTCTGCGGGCACGTTCGTCAAAATGTCCCGATCGCTTCTCGCGCAACTGGTTATGAAACGAGTATCCTGAGTCAGTCCGAGAAACAGGCGTTAGTGGGGCAGTAGGGATAGTTGGAGGGAAGTTTACAGAGACTGGAGACACCGATGATGGCGGGCTCCCGCGAGAAGACTTGCCAGTCCCAGGGCGATCAGACTTGGTGGGGTCTAGCTTGGCCCGACTAAAAGCATTAAAGACTGGCGGTCGAGAGTCGCCAGAGTCGGGCTCGCCAAACGTTGACGAGTTCTGAGAAACCCATTTCCCGAGCGAAGCGGGCGATGGATTGGGACTAAAGACCTGTTCGTTCTCCGAGGAAAACGCGTCGTAGGGAAACGTTTCGACTCCATAAGGCGGAGGCCCCGTTGTCACGCCATAACGCAGCTTTGCAGGGGCAGCTAGCTGCAAAAGAGACATGAGCTTGCGGCGGTGTTGCCGGGGCAGCCGGATCGGTTGAGAAGTGGCATCAATAGTGTCCTTGTCCAAATCAACAAGAACATAGTCATCGTCAGGCAAGTCAATGCGCTCGTATCGCCGCTCAATGCCCACAATGTACGGGCAAGGCGCTTCTAACACTGACAGCAGACGGGCGGGAAGAACGGGAATAAAGACGCTGGCCCACTTGAAGGGGTACAATAGGCTCACCAGGGCATGGCAGGCCAGATGGAGCATGCTTGTGTGTGAAGAAAGAAAGATGATACGGCTCTCGGCCAAGGCATACTCAAAGAGAGCCACCACATTTTCCAGGGACAAGCTCCGGAACAAGCTATAGATATCGATCGTCCGTGACCCGGGAATCTCATTGGCAGCCTCCTTTCTGGCATACAACCGCAGTTCTCTAACTCCGAGTTCTACCTGGGTTTTGGACGACAAAGGACTCACAGCCTCAACACACAAGTTAATAACGTAGCGCTCCAAAGGCTGCCAGCGACCAACCTTGGGCGACGTTGCAGGCACGCGAAGTATAGCGCCATCTGTCATTGGAACAACGATGGCCTTGAGCCACTCTTTCCAAAACGCCATGCGCGTGACATCGCGGCCCATGATCCCATAGGCACGGGGAGCCCATAGGCCACTTTCGCCCGTAGTTAGGCCATCAATCTTGGAGGCAGCGCCATGGCGAAGTGGCCGCAGCATTTCAGTCATGAGACTAATCTTTTCCTCGACAGCACTTATCTGGTCCTCGAGGCTCTCTCGTTCGTCGGTCCCAGATGCAATAGAGGGCAGCTTGGCCAAGAGTTGTGAAAGATGCGTGCGTTCACCAGCCAGCCGGAGGCCGAGACTAGCAGCCAGCTCACGCTCTTCGTTCGACATGTGACTCTGACGCCATTTCTCACAACGCTTTTCTATTTGTTCAGCAATTTCAGAACTCACGGCAGTCCAGATAATGACCGTAATACCGTAGATTTTGGCATTATCGTCGCCGGTCATGGTGAATCCATGCCATGTTGAGCGTGGCCGATCATCTGAAGATACAATCTGGATATCGTTGGGGAAGGCGAACATAGGAACGTAGTCGGGAAACTTCCCTCGCCGGGCGATTTCCTCGGTGGCTTCGCTGGGGGGGTATCGGTCTAGGAGAACAGGCTCAAATCGCTTGCGAAGAGGGTGCATGTCAGGGTCCTCAGCCAAGGGCTCAGGAGGGGGTATGACGGAGTTGTACTGGCTCAGACGTTTAGTAGTCCTAACAGAACCTATCACATTGAATTGGTCAGCAAATCCGTGCTTATCGATTCTTCAGCCTATGGATAGTGCCATAGAGAGCAGGCCGTTGACGAAAATGCCTTGAGTAGCAAAGGCATGCCATCGGTGGGGTCGATCCAAGTATCGTAGGTTGTGCTACCAACATCCTGTATGCCAAATTGTGTCTGTTTTTTTTTTTGTAGCGGTTCAACACGAACACAGTCCAGCCCTACAACAGAGAGGAGACACAAATCGTCTAGCGGCTGAAGAATGCATTCTGTGTGTAGTGTCTCGCAGTACAAGACCCCCTAGTTCTGAAGAGCAAAAGAAAAAAAAGCGAAAAAATAATCAACCCGTCACATACCTGGTCTACCAGAAGCTGGCTGTTTTCTCGAGCTGTGGATGTCCCTAAAGCTCATTTTACGCCGGATACTACCCTTAATACTGCGCAACGGACTTCTCCTGCCCGAAGGGTCTAGTTCGTCGGCCTTGATACGCTCGGCTCTAGGGGTAATCATGGGTGGGCGAGAATGCAGCTTGGCGCCTGCACTAAAAGTCAGATCGTCAAGAAACACTTCACGCTCAGCGGCAAACTTGACCAGGGCGGAGTCAAAGTCGAAGCCGCTGTCTTCAGTTGGGTCCCGGAAGAGAGTAGAGGTAGTTATTGTAGCAGAAGTAACATTCTGGGCATCTTCGGGTGTGTTTGAAGTCGTTGTCGAGGAGGTAGCGGCGTTGGAAGGGCGGATCGTAGCACTACTTCGGTTGCTCTTCGTGCCGCCTGTATCAAGTTCATCGAGAGTGTGGATTGAGAAGCGGCCATCTGAGGAAATTTTAGATGAGCGGTTCCAGGAGTTCTGCCTTGAATGTCTGAACGAGTTTCTAAAGTTGGTCGACGAAGCAGCCTCGACATCTTCTTCAATTGTGGTCTCTGGCTGGTGGGGGTCTCCATAGGAAATGGACTCGACGCCGGCAATCCAAAAGTAGTCGGCGAGGGGAGTCGAGGGGTTTTCCATTATGGCAGATGTTAGATGTGGGAGAAGCGACGGTCCAGGCGAAGGATATCAGGTATAAATATTATTAGGCGTGTGACTCTGCCGACCATGGAAAGAGATAACAAGCTAGTTATAGGTGTGCTCGAGTATTAAGGCCAAGATAAAGAGATGAGAAAAGATCGACGGGCATTGGTGGTTGGACAGACAAAAAGGCGTGTTTGTTCTGGTGAGGTCCTATCTTTCTACGGCGGGACTAGCAGTACAGTGGTGCGGTGCTGAGGGCTGGGACAAGATATTGAGAGAAAATGAAGGAACTCGGGCCAGGTCGTGAAACAAAGCAGAGGCCAAGAAATCAAGTCGAGGACGGATCAGGGCCGGGTCGGAGTTCGCTTGGAGAATTAGCTGCACTCAAAACGTGGAGCGGCTGCTTTGGGAAGCTTTGTCAAGGTTTGAGCAATACCGAGTGAGTTCGGGCGAGGTTTTTTTTGGGGGTTCCTTAGCTGGCTGGTGAGGGACGAGATATTTTGTGTGCGTGTGCACTCTATAGGCCAGAGAGGTCGAATATGGGTTTGGGTTTACGATACCAAGCCTGCAGGAAGGCCTAGGAGAAAGGGAAATAGAAATTAAGGAGAGTAGAGTTCGGAAGAAGCCCACGGCCCGAAAGTCCTGTTTGAACAGACGGGAACAATCCCTATGGGAGAGTATAGGAGAATTGAAACAAGTCTTTTTAGCCGACAAGGTGAATTTTGCGTGTGTTTAGGGAGAAGAGTGTCGCCGTGGGGTGCAATGGTTGGATAAATCGCAAGCGGCTCGTCAAGATGCGGTGCGGCTGCTGTCGCAGTGTCGCTTGGTTCGGACAAAGGCCTAGGGCCAATGGGAAGCAAGCAGTGTCAGTCGAAGAGCCAAATACTATGGGCTAGCTGCTAGAAGGGCAGCAAGGCAGATGCTCTGAAGGTCTCCTGGCAAGTCCCTGGGTGAGGCTCTTCCTCAGAGGCAGTCCAGGCTAGAGCATGAAAGGGAAGAGCAATGCTACGACAGCTGGCGATTGAAAATGCAGATACTGAAAGCCCAACATATGCATTTACAGAGGCGCGAAGAGAAGGACGCATAGGATTCGAGAGGGTCTTTGACTTACTCAAACAGTGGCGGGTGAAGCCCAAGAAGAAAGCGAGAAAACACCAACTACATGTGATGTGGGATTGCAGAAAAGAAGAAAAGGGACAGAAGAAAGAAAAAGGAGACTAGGGTCGGGGAGAAAAAAAGGATATACGACTTGACTTGGACTGGTCTTTGACGAGTCGACGAGCCGGCCTCAGTAACGGCTTTGCTCGTACTCTATTGCCGTTGGTTGATTGATGGCTTTGATGCAAAGTCAGGATGAAGCTCTGACTGGATAGAATTGGTACTAGATTTGGTTGGCTGGCTGTTAGCTAGTGGTGGCTAGAAGCAGTCTGTTCAAGCCAGGGGTTCGATTTGATAGCGACGATTTAGAGGTTAAGGGGAACAAAGAGGGATAGGAGGGGGGAGGGGTGAAAGCAGTGACGATGTTCTGTGTATGCATCCGGAGCGTTCTTGTGAGGTATGCAATACATGTATACATACTACAGACAGACGGACATGCAGACATACGGGCATACGGGCATACATGCACACGCACGCACACACACACAACAAGGAAAAGAGAGAGCAATGGACATGAAAGAAATCGGCTGAAAAACAAGAGCTTATCGATTCAATGTGAAAAAGATAGTGAGAAAAATGGAGCATTTGAGTCGTCAAATATGGGGGAGGGGGAGGG
>NETT01000374.1:0-11462 GCA_003449175.1 Ceratocystis smalleyi
CCCCCCCCCCCCCCCAGGGTTAGGAGGGAGAGTTGCATGCCCACCGACTTGTCGCTTTGTTAGCATAGGCGTTGAAGCCACGACGGGCTAGCCGCTTTCTTCGTTCTGACTCCCCTCCACCACAACCCCGTCTTCCTTCTCAGACCAGGCTTGGGCCCCTTCGCTTGCTCTCTCATAGGTGTGTGGGTGCCAAAGCTTTTGCTGCCTCATTCCGGATCAAAGCGGCTTCGTTGTTCGTTTTCTCCCATCCATACCAGCTTGAGCTTGGATTTTGGGGGGTATGCCTTTTATCGTCATAACTTCAAAACGCGCTCTAATTTCCTTCTTTTTCGTTTCTTCACGTTAGCAAATATAGATTTGTGTGATCTCAAAGTCGTCCCAAGTCTTTTCTTGCTTCGCAGTGAAACAAACACATTGGGATTGAGACCTTGTTGTCGGCCTATTAGTGCTATCCTCACCAAGCCGATAGCGCTGATCATTGCAGCCTTGGCTTGTTTTATGGCGCGAAATTCACACATACCAGTAAATTACGAACAAGGCTAGGGGGGTCTACTAGGCATTCAAAACCCCCCTTCATTTCCCTTCCCTCACCTCGCATTGCCAACAAGCCATCCCATGGACGCTCGGGAAAACATGGCCTAACTGACCAACCACCGTCATATTTCTCACGCCCAACCAACAGGGAGCGAAATCTCCAATTTGCCCACCCGCATCCTTCTTCGCCACGTCCCACTAGGAGACTGACTAGCAATGAAAGAAAAAGAAAAAAAACGCCATCAAAATATGATGAGGAAAAGGAGCCAAAAATTCCCAACCAGAGCAAAGCCCCAGGCTGGAGTGGTCATAGTATAGTTTTCAACTAGCAAAAAAGTGTACTCGGACGAATCCTCACTGTAACACTTAACGCCCTAGCACTAGGATGGAGAGGAAAGGGAAAAAAATATAAACCAGATTGAGGCGGGAGAACGATGCTTTTATAGCCTTTTTTGCAGCCAAGCCCTGGGCGGTGAGATTAAGTGGGTCTGGCTTGAAGTGGAGTCGGTCAGCCATCTTTTTTTTTTGAAAAAATATCCGTTGGTTGGCTAGCTACCTAGTAGCCTGGCAGAAAAAGAGCCAATCTGTTATGTCTCAACACACAAGGGCTGTAAAATCTGTGGGACTGAGGAGAAAAACCTTGGGGCTGTATCAAGCGTAAGGGGTTAAGTTAAGGCGAGGCTGGAAAAAGGAGAACAACAACAAAAAAGGACATGAGATCAGACAAAAAAAAGCCAAGGCTGTCCGCAGTTCGTTCAGTGGTTACAACTTTCTCCAATGCAGGAAACGCTGTAATACACGTCCTGAACAATATTTCGGTTTACCAGATGTCCAAGTCATCATATCGCAATGCGCTTTTTTGCTTGTCTGCCATTAGCTATGTTCGGTCCCAGCATCACAATGCATCGTGTCAAACATCGCAACATGTGTCGAGAAGCGGTTACGTTGACAGCAGAGAACCCAGATTTACAGTAAGCTTAATGCACAATGAACACATACGATTCAAACAAATCACACTCTTTTTAGAATGAGAGAAGAAAATGTCCTTATCTTGCTTCAGGTCATCAACGCATCATGGGTGCCACAGAACAATGAAAGGGCCCTCGTGAAGATGGTTTTATAAGCAAGGGCAATTTAGAGGAGTTATTCTTGACACACATTCGGAGTCGTCTCGCCGCGTTGACATCCAGCATGGTTGCTGGATGGAAAGAGCAGGCCGACGATGATTTGAGTGAGTGGTCTTGGATTGAGAAAGGGAGGAAAAGAAGTCAACTTCACCAAGCGCAAGAAATTTCAAGATATGCGAAATCATGGTACCCACAGCCCCACCTAAGTGCACGTGACGAAGAAGAGCCTTCTCTGCTTAACCCTAGCCATAGCTTTGGAGGAACTCCAAAGTGCGTTAGAGTTCAAATGACAGAAATGTCAAATGCGACAAACTGAGCAGCGCGTTTTAAACGCTGGTTTCATGGAAAAATGTGATAAATGATGAGGTCATAGATTTTCAGGGACTGAAGGACCATAGATACATTTGGGTCATGAACATTCATTACTGAACGCCGTGCCCAATGTTGGGCTGACAGCAAATTTTCAGTGCCCTATGGCACATATTTCTTTTTCTTTTCCGCTTAGTCCCTAAGCCTGATTTCTTGTTCCGGCAGAGTTGCAATCACTATTGATAATTTTGTAGCAAAACCGGAGGCGAAGTACTTGGTTTCTGCAAAGAACCTGCGTCGGCTCCTACGGGGAGATCTCATGCCCTGCTGTACATGACACCAAGCATTGGCAGCAATGTGTTAGTACGTGTACTAGTACGTGTATTAGTACGTGTGTACGTAGGTAGTCGGACTACAGGAAAAAAATGCTAGCCGGCATAATGAGACACAGGTCTATTTCAATGCTGTAGACGTTCTTCTGAACGCCGTATATCAATATTGTAGAGCGTGATGGGATGATGTATTGCATAGCGAGACAGGTAGGATATACTGCATCTGCATGCTTCTACAAACATTGATGGCCTCTGTCTTCGGTCTCTTGTATACCTGACTGGCCCCACTCTTTGCCGGCCAGCATTATGATTGGTCAGAATAGGGCCAAGTAATGTGACTAGACACGTGATAGACGGATGCGCGTTTCTGCCTCCCTTGCCTGGAAACTTTAGTACTAGAATGTGTTAAAGGTGAGCAGTACTTGGTGCTAAAATAAGAAAAAGGCGGGTGCAAAGGTCTGCAAACGAGAGCAGGGAGGGCGTGTATTTTAGCATGGGATTTTATTGGAACTAAAAAACGGAGCCGCAGACCGCAGACGACGACTGGCAAGGTGAAGAGAAAAAAAACAGCAACACCGACAACGGTTCATGGTTGGTAAAATGTAGGAAAAGAATAATGTGAGAGGGTGTAGGAGACAATAGGACACGAATAGCAATGCGTGGTTCTTTTTGTTTGATACGGAGGATGGCCAAGAATGGCGTTGAATAAAAAACAAGGGAGGAAAAAAAAGAAATCCCCCCACCCCGACCAGATCTACCAGTACACAAGAAACTTTGTTGAGCGGTAAGGGTGCGGTGAGCAGCGATGGCAAAGCTGAAAACCTGGGGAATCAAAATACAAAGAGGCGGCGATAATAGCAACAAGGAAACGGTAGATAGGAGACGGGCCAAGCCAAAGTAAATAAATAATCATGCTTCCCCGTCGGTGTTGAGTCCGGGGACAGAAGGAAATGGAAACGCGCAGAAGAACTAAGTTAAAACCTGTGTTTCTGTCTTGTTATCCTTTGCTACTGCCGCTTGCTCTCTAATCCAGTATTCACCTGTATTAAAGCGTGCGGCCGGTCCCGAAGGCGCCCTATAAAGCTATGTATCTGAAAAGAAAGCTTCAATTTGGGATGAGAATGTGGTTGTCGGCAGGCGTTGGAGAAACCAGCTAATGTTAATGCACATGTAGAGTCATCCCATCCCATTTCCTGCATCCCCAATTCAATAGTGCATGAATCAAAAGAGGAGGCCAAGAAGAAGCGGATGAGGCTCAATAGGGGAAACAACTGGAATTTAGGCACAGCTATGTGAAAGCTAGTACCTGCCGCGCTGTGCTCTGTACTGCGATGGAGATAACATGCCGTTTTCTATCCCATCCCATAATCTATGCCAACGTAGAATAGCACGCGCCCACTTTTTTTTTTGCTGCAAAATTGAAGCACTGGCTTGCTTCATCGTGAGTAGCAAGGAAAGAGGAAGGTGCAGGGAACCTGTGAAGCCTGGTTGTCGTTTCTGCTGGCCTCCCGTTAGTCTGGGTCTACACTTTCTGTTTTTGGGAACTGCTACTCACAGTTTTGCTTGTTCAGACCTATTTAATACACCCCTGTACCCTGCTTGGTACATACACCCATACCCTGTGAGAAACTTGATACTAAAATTGCACAGGGTGGGGTGGGCTCCTTCCCTTTCTCTTTTTGCATTGTCGGTCCGCCGCCTTCAGCAAAGGCCAGCCAGCCCTTTTCTTTTTCCTTCTGTCTCTTTCCCTTTTTTCTTCCCCCATATTGGCAACCTCGCTCTCGTGTTCTCCTCTCTCCATTTTTCCCTCCTACAAACCCTCAGCATACCCAACCTCTCTGCCACGCCGACACACATTTACGACCTCTCTTCCGTTTTTTTTTTCTTTCCCTTCAATCGGCTGGCTGTATTTCTTCTTACTCATAATCTCCTCGATCGCGACGACTTCTTTTATAACGACGGATCGATTTTTTAACGACTGACACGCGCATCGCGATACCCCCCTACCAAGTCTTTTTTCGCTCACGATAATCTGATTAATTCGAGGTTCACGTCAACACCGTTTCCAACCCCACCTAATCGAGCTCGGCTTGAGCAGGTGACGGCGAGTGAAGAGCGAGCGAGGCTGCGTAAAGAGGCTGGAAAATATATAAAAAAGAAGAGCTTGGAACGACGATTTTGAGAGACTGAAACAAAACAGGTGTAATTTTCTATTGCATCTGCTTCCCATCTCCTGAGGGAACTCGGAGTACGTTTGTTCGCTTCTTGCAAGCAGACTTGATCTTCAGTTACTGACACGGCTTTTTCTTCTCCTGTGCTTAGATTGACACCGCTCGGTCGATTGGTTTCCATCGCCAGTCAATTTTTTACACGGAGAAACTCGTGATCACTGCCCTAGTATCATAAGCTCCCCGAGACAACCATACATCTTGACAGTGACTACTTCGCCTACAAACGAAAGTTGTGCATCACGCTTGCTGTTTGGCCGTGTTCAGTCGCCGTTGACTGCAGGGTAACCAACCGAGTTTGTTGCTCTTGTCTCTCATCACTCAATCAACTACCTGCCTTTTCTTGTTTTCTTATTTTCTTCGACTACTTTGCTCTTTTTTCTTTTTTTCTTTCTCGTTGCCCTTGTCAATTTTTTTTGGACCCGTCGGCTTACCTGAACAAAAAAAAGAAATCAGCGTCTCGTTGAATTTCGCAGTTGGAAAGATATTTTCTGTTGTGTCTTCACGAACAAGGAATACAACCGGCAAACAAACCCATCCTGCGATTTTCGCCTTCAGTCATCATGAACTGTCACCCTCAAACTCCTCAGAGCCCGTCACAGCTTTCTTTGGCACCTTCAGACTCTTTCAACGGCATGCCTTCTGGCTCTACCCTCGGTACTCTCCCTACTCCTGCCCATAGCGTTAACGGTGGCAATTCTCAGCAAGAATACGTTATGGACGATTTAATATCAAAGCGCAAGCGCTCCATTGACGATACGGGCGATAATGCCTTTAAGCGCCTACACATTGACACTGGCACTGTTGGTATTGAGGCTCTCCACGAGGATGTTGGCCCCAAGTACCTCTTGTTGAAACAACCAGTTCCTGCTATTAAGTATCCAGTGTCAAATGACTTCTTCCCCATGTTTGGTCTTTCCTCCGTGGCTACTGAGCTAGCTCGCGTGAAGCCTAATGGCGACAAGAATATTCTGCGCAAGAGTTTCAAGAATCAGTTAAAGCGTCTTAAGATTGACGGTGGCTATGATACTAAAAAAGATCAACGCGAGGGGAATGACCCCGATGGCCTCCTCAACATGATTTTCATGCCTGAAGATAGTTGGTATGCCAACCACGTCAAGGAAAAAGAGCTGATGGACGGCTTTTCTGCTCCTACTACTGCCTCTTTGAGCCGAGCTACTGTAATGTCCCGTGGAAAAATCAGAAAGGAGGCTTGGGATTCATACATTCTAGGCTCTCTAGATTCTGGGCTTTCATTTATGGAGAACAACATCATACCTTCTTCTGTCCCCAACACCCCTGCCGGCAGTGCATCGGGTATGTTGGCTAAACAGAAGATTTCTAGCAGTGGCCTCAACGGACAGGTTGCAGACCCGTTGCGTCCTCGGCGTAACATCAAGAAGCGCAGCTACGCCGACAGTGGCTATGAAGGCTACCCGGATACCTTCAATGAGGATGACCCTGTGGATGGTGGATACTCGACCGGAGACGGTGATGATCGCAGCGGCCAAAAGCGTCGCAAGAAAGTGAGTATTATTGACCTAATGTCTTATTCGCCTCTAACCCGTCATAGAATGCTGGAAACATGGCTTCGATCCCTACTGGCATGCGCCAACAAGCCTACGGCCCCGGTGTCGTCGGCGCGTAAAGACCTGAGCATTGATGTGCTTTCTGTCCAGGCTCTACCTCGGCTAAGAATGCAGTTTCATCTCTTGGTGAATACGTGTGCACTTGTGCTGAGCTGCTCGACCCGACTTGCGGCTTGGTTGATGCTGCCTATTTGGCCAGACTGTCTATCCTGTGGAGGCAGATCTTGCACGTCCTGATGAGCATGCTATCATAACTGGTACAAAGCAGATGCAGGACACATGCAATCTTGCCAGATTGTCTAGTCCCATGGGATTTTCAATGTTTTCAGTGTTTTTGATACTGGCGTTAGACTTTCCTGGGCCATCTGATTAGATGGCATGGTTTGTCGCCGTCACTTAACCTCTCAGTAGAAATATTTATATCCCTCTGCTTCAGCGTCCATTAGGACAAGCACGAGCTGTCTGTTGGCTGAGGCTTGGCGTGGGTGTGCGATTCTGTTCTCTTTCTTTGATCGCTTTACTCAGCCAAGTTCTCCGAGATGGCCCCGCAGCTTTTTTTAACCTCGGGTTTCTTTCGCAGTTGCACTTCCGTTTTCATGCTTTTGCATGCCGATTAACACTTGCCGTTTTTACTTCTCTTTTCTTATGCGGTTCACGAAACACAAGAACAGGTCACCGTTTGCCTGTCTCGCTGTCTCTTTGATGGATTCGTTAAGCAGCCCCGGCTTTCGAGCAAGAGGAATACTGTCTTCAATCTACTCGTCATTGACGTTGTGTGGATGGGACTATTTCTTCCTGCAAACGTTACAAGCGCATCTCTTCCCCATGTTGTACTATGGATATGGGTATGCTCAATAACCCTTGAGCCTTCTAAACAAAGATGGCTGACTCTTGTTGTCTATTCCAGCGAGCCCTACCACTACGACATCATCGCCATTCATCTATTTTGACTGATGGAGTGCGTGCTGTGTGTGTGTGTGTGTGTGTGCTCTCTGGATAGGAAGCTGCAAGAGCCACCGGGGGCGTTTGTGTTGACCATAAGAGGCTTTGAAAACTTGTACTGGTTAGATGGGATATTTGCCCTGCGAACTTCATTGTGGCCAATGCTCTCTTGGGCTAGTCTCACTTGATGTAGCGCGGGTTCATGTACATCGCCATTAGTTTGTCAGTCTTGCAGAGATGTGTCTTTTTTGTCGCGGCCAACTGTGCACTGGGGGATACATGATAGTCAGCTTGGTTGCATGTGTGGTCTGGGGCTTGATGGGGCTGTTGGCGTCTGTTAACGTCTCTTGCCCTTATCTCTTTATGTTTACTTGTAAGCATCAACTACCAAACATGTAATAATCAGAGGTGCATGGACTCGTGATCGTGTTCATTCCCTGTCTGCCTGGGGCGCTTTTTCCTTTTATTCGAGGCCACGAACAGGATTACATGCAAACAAATGACAGTCTCTTTTCACTGTCCTGTCGTTCTTTTTTTTTTTCCTTTTTCTTTTTCCTTGACCTTTCTCTTTCATTCTTGTTCAGCATGGCGTTTGGTATGGCTCATTTGCACATTTACTCATCTTTTCTTTTTTTTTCTTACAACATCAACCACGAATCTCGTCATTTTCTGGATTTTTATTTTCCCCCCCTTTTTTATCACGCAAATCTGGAGAGAAGAGATTCTCGAACTCTACAAAATCTATACTCACATGAAGATGCCTATTCTTCGGTACTTCATTTCCTCACTGCTGTTCTATTGCACACGCACACGCTTTTTTTTTTCTTTTTTCCCCTTCTGCCACCTTTTGATCCCCCTTATTCTTTTTTTTGTGTCTGTTAACAGTCCCATCTACTCGATGTGGCCCTTAGTTTTGCACTCTTTTTCGCCAGATTATTTAACACCCGTCATTACACTTTGCGTTGGCTTATTCCTTTTTTTCTCGTTTCTTTTCCTTTGCCCGGTACGCATCTTTTGTTCCTTTTTATTTTTTTTTTCCTTTGAAACATACAAAAAAATCACACGCGAGATATAGAATGCTCTCTGGTGCCATCGATGGCGTTGTTTGGCTCAGGCTGGAGAATTGGGAACACAAGCAGTGCAAGCTTCCGTCTTTTGCTTTGAGAGACGGAGGTTCGGTGGACGAAAATGCGCATGCTTGAGCCGGCGGCCATCAGTTATTAGAGCACTAAAAGTAAGTTAAGTTAGTACGCTAAGTTGATCTTGTTCAATGGAAGTACAGTTTGTGAAAATCCGTTCCTTCATGTTACTGAAATCAAAGCTGTCGTGTTCATTCACATGTTTGTGTCAGTCAGTACATGACTATCTACCTACAATATTCTTCCGCATCATTCCCCCTCCATACTCAACCGTATGATTTCCCGTCTTGACAGATCCTCTTCGATCCACCCTGTAATACGTTCCGCCACGTCGCCTACCAATGCCTCGTAATGACTCCCTGGTAAAAAGATGCCGCAGTGTGCGCCGACTTCATCAACATCCTCAACATATACCCTCACCCATGAAGCTGGCAGTGGTTCTGGCAAGAGACAGAATTTGCGTTCGCGTGGCGCCTTGTGCTGATGCCCTGTAGTATGAGACGTTGTGAAGGTACATGTAGACCCAGATGTAGCAGCAGAGTAAAACGACGAAGCGCCCGATGATGTCCCCGAGACGGTGGACCCTGCCGACGAAATGACACTCAGTTCATGTGCCCCTGCTGGCGGCGCATCAAGCATTGATGCTAATGACGTAGTGGATCCCGCCGCTGACGAGGCAGGGGATGCACGAGCAAACGTATCAATGGCATCCGCCGACGCAGCGAAAGTGCGAGTGCCATACGGAGGAGGTGGGGCAAGCAAGCGTCCGCTCTCAGGCTCGAGGCACTCATTGGGTGGCCAGTCACCCAGAGCCGAAGCGCCAGGGGTGTTGTTGCCGCCCGATGTATCACTAGCATCTGCTTGGCTGTGCCTGTCGCCAAGTGGCCAGTCGTGTGGGTCTCGCGCAGCACTGAGGTTGGCATCAGACATGCGACGGTGGGCGAAAGCAGAAGCAGGAAACCAATCATTTATATCGCGGTCGTGGTTCCCGTGGCCCTCACTGTCTGGCCCGGCAAGAACAAGGCGTCTTTCGGCACGGGGCAGTTTTTTGCGTCGACCATGACAAGCCGTAAAGTAGTTGACAAACCCAACCTTTTCGGCGTCTGCCATCGCTGTGGCGTTCTGGAAGACATCGACGGCAGCCAGGGCACTGATACGGGCATAACGCGCCTTAAGGCTGCGCTGGTCGACGAGACAACCGACATACTCCAGGTGCGAGATAACGTGCACCTTGGTCGCTGTGAGCAGACCCGTGGGCTTGTGCTTCTTGGCGAAGTGTGCAAGGGATTTAGAGAATGGACGGGTCTTGAGATGCACGTCGTTGATAAAGGAGGGGTTGAAAATGCTCGTGTCAGTACGCTGGGGGGTATTAGGCGCAGTCGAGGTGGTGGTGGTGGTGGTGGTGGTAGGTTCTGGTGGGGAGAAAGGCTCTGGTGCAGGAGTAGTCGTGAAGAGACTGGATATTCCAGAGACGATTATCCGTGGATGCAGACCCAAGAAAGGCGTATCGAGGGCTATAATGCCCAGTATGCGATGCTTGAGACGAGGTCTGACGCTAGGCGGGACCGCAGGGGTGGTCTACCACAAGGAAGCAGTCAGTGACATAGCTGAGGGAAACGACGGATTGAAACTTACCATGAGTGCCACCTCTGCAGCCAGGATGCCGCCCATCGAGTGACCAACCAAGACCACATCTGTCTGGCCATCAGTCACATGTGGAGCTAGCCAATCACTAAAGATGTCACGGCCGACCTCGATGGCACGATATGTCTTGTAGCGCGGGTAGATCTTGGAGTAAATTATGTGCGTTTGGCGCAGCTGCTCGCGCAGATGATTATGTACATGCTCGGGAAACGCACGGAAGGACTCGTCGTTGCCGTAGAATCCGTGAATGTAGACTATAAGCAGGCGACGACGGGAGGAGGCCGCAGGTAGTGGTAATGGGGACTGTGGGACGGCAGATGCAGGAGTTCCAACTAGGGAAGCAGACTGGGAGGAGTGGGCGAGATCAGGACCAGGACGGGGGGCAGAGCCAGAGCCAGAGCCGGAGCCAGAGCCAGAGCCAGATTGTTGTGCCACGACAATAGCACTACTGCTACCCGTTGGTGGCAGGCCGATTGACTCGCTTAGAAGGCTGTGTGTTGTGGCTGATGTCGAGGATGAAGTCGAGGAGGGAACGGGCATTGACATGGTACACTCTGTATGTAGATCAAGGATGGGACAGGTCAGCCGGTTAGTTGGTCTGTTTTTTTTTTTTTTTTTTTTTTTTTTTTTTCTTTTATAGCAGCAGCCAAGCAAGAAATTAATACTGAATAAAATCTACAGCAAATAATGAACAATGATGACGAACGATGAAGGGCACAGAAGGGAAGAGAAAGTACAAGGGAGGAGGAACAAAGGGTACAGAGAAGGACGAAGATGCAGCCTGGGGGTGAGATGTAGACGGACAGGGTATCAACAAGAGAGGAGAGGTATGTATTTATTAAGTAAGACTTTGAAAGAACTGGTGACAGCGATCTGTCTGTCATGCGACATGTGCGTAAAGCAGCAGGCAGCAACAAGAAGTATAGGCCAGGGCCAAGTAGAAAAGAAAAAAAAAAGGCCGACTCGGGCGCAAAAAGACATGTCGACACCAACGTGATTCGAACACGCGCCCGCGAACGGACTTCCTGGGCTGCTCAAGTAGCAGGGAAGCGCCTTAACCACTCGGCCATAGTGCCAATTTTTTTCTTCTTGGCAAACCAGCTGCTATCACACATTAAATAGGACGGTCTGTCCCTCTTTTTTTTTTCTTTTTATTTTGTCTGCGAAATAACAGTAGGTAGACGTAAAATAACACAATAACAATAACTTTTTTTTTTTTTGCTTTCCGCAGTCATATCTACATATATACTTTCTTTTTGCGAATCACCAAGTCATGTCAAGCCAACTCAGTCACAAGCTAACTTGGGAGCAAGTGTGCTTTGCCAGCACATTGTAGGACACAATGAACGAGACAAAAAGCGAGCCCAAAACATCCGAGCCAAGGAGACGCCTAGGAGGCACGCTTGAGTAGTGTGGGTACCAGGATATATCGACGTGGAATGGAGCCACCACCACCACCAGCAGACGCCCAAGCTCAGCTGGTATTTAGAAAATCACAGCACAACACCAGACAGATTAGCCTCGCAGCAGCACCGAGAATCATAAGAGATCGACTACTTCGACTTACAAAGACGGATAACACCGATCTCTTGGAGCCAGTGCCTCCCCCCCCCCCCCC
>NETT01000374.1:11476-24009 GCA_003449175.1 Ceratocystis smalleyi
GCGGTGGGTGGGCGTTCGTGGGACTACGGACCTACGACTCGATTCTATGAGGCTCTGAGAGTGTCATTTTCTCAGCCACCGGCAAACAAATAAAAAAGCACAAAAAGTCAAGATGCTACAACAGTGATTCCATGTCTACGTAAAAGGACATGTTACTTGGCTGCGCCCCGCCGGGGCCTGTCTTCTCCATCAAAATATAGCGGCCTTCTAGATGAGTCTTCACGCGGCTGCCACCGACCAAAACGCCAGGTAGTCGACCTTGGGAACTGACAAGTACACCTACCATAGAAAGCTCTTGTGCCAGACCCTGAAAACATAAAGGAAAACCTTGAAATATGTGCGCATCTGCCCAGGGGAGCCTCTAAAAGATGACATCAGCTGCTGGTGCTCTCCGGCTTGCGCCATTACATTGAAGCGAGACAACAGTAGATAAAGGCCAAGGAGTGCAAATAAGCACCTTCTCGTATGCTTACTTTTACTATTTATCGCCATTGTTACGTGAATACTTGAATGTGCATCAAAGTCAAAGGCCGTGTAGTAGACAAGCGTTCAAAGAAAACGCTTGCCAGCACATACACGCATGCCATGCTGAACATAAATACAATGGCAAATGCTTTTTAGTTCGTGCAACCCTACATATCCAGTGTGTGCCACACGCAGTTGATCTCCAAAACGACACTTACAACTATATATACATGTTTGATCAAATCAATATTGCAGCATCTTCCCCGTCTCAGCAAGATCAAGGTTACACACGCAACTTTTCGCGTCCGAACATCTCATAGCCTACTATCTGGACTTGCCATGTTACTGCTTTCCACTGGCGTTGACACCATCCCTTTCCATGTAGCACTTATGCCATGCTGTTTCTCTCATCTAAACAAGCCTGGGCCTCGTCTTCAAAACCACAGCTACAACTGACTGGAAGCACAGCGCCCACGAAGAAAAAGGGTTGTCCAGCAGAAGGCCGATTGTTTCCTCTACGTCCTAGCCTCCCAATTTACTACTCCGTGTCGTGTCTGTCCGGCTAGATGTGTACAATTACTACGATGGGAGACGATGCGAGAGAGTCTGGAAATTAAGGCATGCAGTTATCTGAAACATGTGCTTATTAGCCCATGGAAACGCTGGAGTGGGACGAGGAGCACATAACAACATGGAATAGGGGAGTTTGGGGGGGGGAGAGAAAAAAAGGAGCCAGGTCATTCGTATCCCGTTTGTTTTGTTTTGTTTGCGGCTGGCTGCAGTGCTTGCGAGTTGAACGAAACGAAGTGAGCAGAATAATTTGCTTCAAAGATGGAGGAGGATCAACAAGAAACGCCGGTTCTCTGATCAACATTCCCCTCCTTCTGCGCGTCATCCATTTTTTAACACCGAGGTTAGGTTTGGGCTCTGACTCTGCTTTGGCCTTAGCTTTGACTTTCGACTCTAGTCGACGAGCGCCATGACGATCAAGGCGCTACCAAAGACCCTGAGATGGGCGGAGGGGAACACTAGCAACGGGGAATCACGAGAAGCCAACGGCAGTAAATTAGAAAGAAAGAAAACCCAGAAAAGAGAAGCACAACAAGCACAGCCCACCAAGCCACGACTAGGCTGGAGAGAAGGCGGGTATGGAGCTGCCCCTGCTCAACTCAGCCGATTCTGTTGGTGATGCTGCAACTGTCTAGGGTTATCCGAGTACCACGCAACCCTATAGCCAGCCAGGCCGGCCCAGGTAATATGCTGTCGCCCATGGTCGAGAACAACAACAAGAGAAAGGGATGAGAGAAAATCTTAGCATGCATCTTGAAACACGCGTCCCTACTCATTGTCCAGGGTCTTGTACTCGTGAAATTGCTTATACGCGTTGGCAAAAAAGACCCCTTGGATGTCCTGGTTCGATGGATCTAGTAGGCCCTTGGTCTCCCTTGGCTTGTTTAGCGCTGTCGTTGACAAAGAACCTAATTTATTAGTCCTTACATGAGCAGATACAAAGGACTTGTTTCCCGCCAATTATTGATTAGCATGCTTATCTTCCAGATAGCTGGGCCTCGGACTCAAGGATTTGTTGCTCACCTAGCCAAATAAAACGGCTCCTTGTTGTTGATTCTAGCGAGATGCACGAAACTGACCATTCGTTTCTGTTTTGCTGGGCTGGTGTTGTAGTTGTAGTGCCTCTTGCTCGCTTATGAAATGGGCTGGACTTGCGCTTTGCCTGTCCTTTGTCATTTCGAAGATAAGAAGGGAACAAGGGAGTAGAAGAAGGGGGGAGAAGCACGATGACAGGGGCCAAGGGGTGGCGACTATAGAGAAGCAGGAAGGCCTGCGGACGGCGCACTACTGAGATTGCTCGCAGACAGATCACATGCGGGCTGCGCTGTGATGAATGCTTGTTGTCTAGCTCTATGGCCGTATATGCATGCTATGCGAGCGCGCGTGCTGTTTCTATGTACGCACTGCACTGCACTGCGCTGCAGCTGCCTGGTCCCTGCACCTGCTCATGCTGACATCAGCAAGAAAGCATAATGCGTGCATAACACGTGCATAGTACATGCATAATATGGCTATTGACGAGCAGGAAGCTTGGAAGCTCTTGCCTGCTGAGTTTCTATTTTTGTTGTTCCGTTTGCATCCTATCCCGGAGTATGTGTGTACGGTTCAGGGTAGGTAGGAAGGTACATGCACACGTAGATATATAGATATATAGATATATAGATGTATACATACATACATACATACATACACACATACGCACATACACACACACACACACACACACACACACGTCCTTACATACATACGACGCACTAGACACGTTTTTCTTGTTCCCTCGTCTTTTCCGTTCTCCTACATAAGCAATCCATCAAGGGAAGGGTCACTGACATGTCCCCCTTTTTTCTCATCTTAATTCACGTCAATTTATCTGTCCTCCATAGTCATCACGTTATCTTTGGCTCCTGTACAACTCTTGCAGTCTTGGTCTTAGCCTGTTTTCTGCCTGTCCTTCCATTCATCATCACTGCAGGTACAGGTTGCTCTCTACAGACAAGGCCCCACTTGAGGCCCCAGCTTGCATATGCAGGAGAGTAGTTTCCTTTTCCTACCTTGCATAGAAAAGTCGTGCTAAGACATTGGCAACCAAGTGTAATTTAGGCAATTTGTGGATGAGAAGCAAGCTTTTGCTGGGCAACTGGTATTTGGTTGGGATCTTCCAGATGGATTCCTTGACTAGGCTGTTTTTGCTCTCCTTTTGGCAACTTCCCTTGTTCCTGCCTGCCCGCTTGCTCATTTGGTTCCTCCAATTTTGTGTTTGGACTTACGATATATGTATTGACGGATAGAATCTAATTTTATTAATTGACTTGATTACCGGGATGCGATAGCGGTGTCTGTGGTCGGCTGTTTTGGGGCATCTCTGGTCTTGTTGCTTACACTGCTCGTTTTTCTTCTTCTGCTTCACTGCTTCGAAAATCCAGCTGCAAGTTTATTTGCCTGCTTGAGTTTTTGACTCTGACGGACTTGTTCTTTCCTTGTCTGTTGACAGTCGCACCTGCAATATCACATCTAGCCTAAAGAAAGACGCAAAAAACTTCCCTGTTCCTTCCTTGCTTGTCTTGTCTTGCCTTGTTTGGACTGGACTTTCCCAGCTAGATGCACTATTCCCGCGTTGAGTACGTTGGCGCACACAGCTTCCTTCTTTTTCTCGACTATACAGCCCCGTAAACAGCAGGTGCATCTGCAATTCCCTGGCTGCAGTTACTGTTGCAGTCCCAATCTTCCTTGCGCTTCCCTGTCTTGCTTTTTTCCATTGCAATTTTGCGCTGTCTCGTCTTGTTCGTCTTCCCTTCGATTCTTTCTTTTTTGTTTCTTTCATCTTTTCTTTCTTCTTCTCTTCACCCTCGTTTCTTGCCTCGCTTTGGGCTCCGTGCTTTTTTCCTCGTTCTTTTTTTGTCATTCATTTGCTGCGTGTTTTTGTTCGTGCTTTTTTTTTCTTTCCCTGCTATCTTGTCTCCTGTCGCTCGTTTTTTGGAAAGAAAAGAATTCTTGTGTCTTTTTCTGCTAATTCTTTTCTATTTTGCCTCGTCTCGTATTTCATCAAAACCCGAGCCACATTCCATTCGCTCTCCGTTTTTCGTCGCCAGCCGATTCGAAGGCTTTTCAGATTATTCTGCGCAACAAATAGAAAAGAACAGAACCTCCCCAAAAGCTCGTCGACAACTTAATATCCACACGTTTCAAGCTATTTTATCGTGTACGAAACTCTGGGTCACGGCGACACGCATTTGGATTTGAACAAAAAAAGACCTCACGTGTAATTCCAACCTCCCTTCAACTTCACAGTCCAACGCCGCTAGATAGCTGTTCGCCACTGTAAAATGCACTCTGCTACCGCCGGCTAACATCGACGCTCGCAACTATCACCATCTTGTTTTACTGCACGAGTATAGTTTTTTCGTGGCTCATCTTGCACGATATCGACTCGATATCGCGTCGAGCCGTTTCCTAGAATCACTTGCTGATTCGTTCCCTCATTTTTAATATTGTTTCTTTTTTCTTTCTTTCTTTTTTCGTCGTTTATTGCTGGCTTCATTGCCGTCCATTCCTTCTAAGCTCCTTCCAAAGCCTGCCTGCCTCATCTCATATTTTCAAGCTTGCTATTACGGCTCCTTATCATTTGCCGTCTCTTGCGCTATTTGTCTTCCCATCCTCTTCATCTCTTGGTGGGAGTCATGTCAAGATCTTCTCCACGCTCATCGCTCTCTCAGAGCTGGAGATCTGAATCGCACTTGCGAACTCATACCCACCACAATTATCGTAAAAAACCGCATGCCAACATTCCCGAAGCAAAAAAACAAGCTCAAAATAACCAAGACGAGACACCTACCACTACCAAGCCCTCCGCCACACAAACCACCCCTGCCGCAGACCTTCGAAAACGAGGAGACGAGACCGACAGCTCCGCCGACAAAAACGTCAAGCAAATCATTCAAACTGTTCAACTTGTGCACTACGTTGAAGAAGACGGAAGCCCCGTCGACGTTGCGACTGTAACTCAAGCTGACATTACGCAAATCGTAAACTCTGCTAGTGAGTTGACAGTAGAGGCGGGAAATCCCACGACCTGGTCCACCCCCACGAACACCGCCCCCGACTCTTATTCCGAAACTTCTTCCTCCCTGCCGGTCGACTATGCGATGGATGATACACACTCATCCTCTCTCTCTGATATTATTGCCAGTCATACGTTCGAATCGTCGGTGCAGCCAACTAGTGTCGACTCTCTTTCTGCAGAATCGACTGGATCTGCCTCTACATCATCGAGCTACCCTCATAGCGCGCCCCAATACCCAACCGGATATGTTTCTTCCATGTACGGCACAGCCGGTGCCGTTTCTCCACCTTACCCTACTGGCTCTGGCTCGCTTTCGGGCTTCTACAATTCAACTTCTACTCAGCTCAATATTGGATGTGAGTGCTCCCTTGCCCGTAAAATAAGCTGTCTATATTTGGCTACGTAATATTTCTCATTGAATTATCATCACTAACACATGAAATATAGCTGCCTACTCTAGTGGTTACGGCCAATACGCTAGTGATACCAACTCCTTCACTAACACTGATTCCCGCCACTCAACAAGTGTCTTTTCTACACGAACTATCTTAAACACGGATAGTGCATCCATATCAGCATCAGCCTTTGGCTACTCAAATCTAGCATCTGCCTCGGAATCCGAGGCTACCGCAACATCTGACGACTTGGCTGGTGTGTATGGGGCTTTTGATTCTACCCCTACTCCTGGTGCAGAGACAGCGTCGACATTCGGGTCAAGCAGCAGCAAAGATGATGGGAGTGGTAGCCATGGCGAAGGCGGTGGGGGAGGCTCTAGCACCACTAAATCTGTTGTTGGCGGTGTTGTTGGCGGAATTGCCGGCGCAGCCTTGATTGTGTTCTTGGCCATGATGGCCCTCAAGAGATGGAAAAAAACTCATGGAGGTGAAATAAAGCTTCTTGACGGATCCACTGGCCGTGGATTGTTAACCGGGATGGTCGGCTCTTCGGGTGGTGGTGGTGCCGGGGCTGTCCCCGTTTTGAGCCCCGGTGCTTCTACTCCTGGGACTAGCCGTGGCATGATTGAGGCGTCATCTCCCAAGTCTGGTGTTCTTGCTTCTCTATCTGGACTCAAGGCTATAAAGCCTGCCCCTTCTCCAGAAGCTACCTCGCCCCCGCTAGCCGTAGACTCTGAGCGCGGCTTCTACCGCGTCTCAGGCCGCAAACTCCCATCTGTTCTTGAACATGGTGGCGATGGTTACACCGATCCGCGGGCCAGCATTCTCAGCACCGATACTGTCAACTACCGCGATTCAACTTGCGACGCTTTGAGCCCGAATGCGCGCTTTGCTCTGGGATCTCCCATGCGCCCGGTATCTGGCGTCCCAGTGATAAGGGATAGTCCAGCGCATTCGGCAACGTTCGAGACATCCTACACAGACATGCCCATTGTCACACCGCCTGACAGCCCTGTGCTGCCTTATGAATACAACTACCCAGAGGAAGAGGTGGTTGTTGGCACCGTGGCATCGGTCAAGCCGGTGCATGCCTCCTTGGTGCAGCTACCGCAGGTGGTGACTGTTGGCCGCAACTTGACTGTGATAAACCCCGGCATACAGCGGCACTCTACTGTCGGCCACTTTTCCGAGGACGTATAGCTCAGGCTTTCCGCACTAAGCGCGCCCTAGGGTATGCTGCCCGAGGGTGGCTGGAATACCTCTGCCGTCAGACGACTTTTGCAAAAGTCTTATTTTGATTTTACAAGCCACGTTTTCTCTCTGCTTTGTCCGCTTGGTATCTTGGATTTCGTTTGACATATATCCCCACAGTACTTGCGTCCGTCTTCATATCTTCAAGTCAGTGTTGCAAGCGGCTACTGATCTAGTGCAATGTCTTTTTTTTCTTTTTCTTTTCTTTTTCTTTCTTCTTCTTTTTTTCTCTATCCTTTATTTTAAAGCGACCAGGGCTCGCAAAAACGACAGCCCCCTCTCTTTCTATTCGTTCTGAGTCGACGTCAGGACTTGATAGACTTTTCTTCGTTTGGCGAGGGGCTTGGAAAAATGGCGGCGTTCGCCATGTTTTGAGCAGGTTTTTATTTTCCATTACTTCGCTTCTCTTGTACATATTTATTCTTCTTCATCTGCGGGTCTATACTCTACGCACGTCGTCCTTTGTTACTATCTACATATTTTTTCTTCTTATTTTTCAACACACAGACACAAGAGCGAGCAAGATAGACGAAGGGTTGAGACCTATGCATTCTCCCAGGGCGGCCTGACCTTTTATCGGCCAATAGACACAACGCCAGTACTGGCCATGACTGCGGTATGGCCAAAGTGCCGTGTGGGTGGAATGTTGGATGGGGCGAGCTGGTCTTGGGGGCTTGAGTCTGTCTTATTGCTATTCCAAATATTCTCTTGTTCTTCTTTTTTTTCTTCCGATTCTTAATACCTTTTTAGTGTTGCACACAATATAGGGAGGCTTCAGTTTAGCTAGCTTACTTTGTTTACACCCATATATCATATTCATCCATGTAGACGCAGTGTCACTGTTCGTTTTGGCCAAGGTGCGAGGGACAGGGAGGCGAAATTGGCTTTGACCCTGCCTGCGATGCGAGGATGCGAGGATGAAGCTGTTCCTCATTATTTTGTCTTGGCTGCCGATGTTGTCGTGCCAGTGTGAACTCCGTGATATGGCAACCATTGCATTGAAGAAAGCGACGATGAAGAAAAGTCAAAGAACGGCTCGGGCGGCCTCTTGTCTGTGTCTGGGTCTCAGAGTAGCTTGGATCAACAAGAGGGACCCCGCGAGGTCGTCGGAGGTTTGTCTGGGGCTTGTCTGAAGTCTGTCTGAAGTTTGGCGGGCAGGCGAGGTGGGGTTGGCAAGAGAGGCAATGGCAAATGGGCGCAGCTAGGCGGCGGACAAGAAGAAGTCGGAGAAGGCGGGGCGCGAAGAGAAGAGGAGAGAAGAGGAGAGAAGAGGAGAGAAGAGGAGAGAAGAGAAGGGGCGAGAGGCCAGAGGCGAAGAGGCGAAGAGGCGAGAAGAGACGAGACGAGACGAGAAGAGGAGCGACGACAATATGTGTTTCTTGTTTCCGAGCAGCCCGGATGGCTGGTGGGCGGGAAAAGCAGCTAGCATGAAGGAAGGGAAGGGGAAACAACATCTCTGAAACAAAAGCTAGACCCTGACGCTGTGATGTTGTGCTGTTTCGCTGGGCTTTTCTTGGGAGGCGGCGTTGGCTGACAAAGCAGGACAGGGAGGAAACGATGGCGTCACTCCAAGGCTCCAAGGAGGAGGCCAGGAAATAGACACAGCGATACAAGACCGACGGCCTAATTATCTGTTGTAAGCAGCCGGGCTTATTGCCGTTCTTCTATTCTGCTTCTGTTTTATCGTTGTTGGCGTGCTGGTCATGTCACTCTGTTGATCCTTCTAGGCATGACAAGACGAAGGAGTTTCAGGAGGTTATTTTCCTGCACTGGTTCATGTTCATGTTCATGTTCTTGGTCTTTATTTTTTATTTTATCTCGTTTTTTGAGGCTTGTCCAAGTAGTCCCTGCTACTCGAGCCTGCGACTTTTTGACTCTCCCGATCGCCTGATTTTTGATTCCTTTTTTTTCTGATTTTTTCTTTTTTTTCTGATTTTTTTTTTTTTTTTTGTGTATATATCTTTTTCCCCATACATCGTCGTTTTTCCATCTCTCGTCCCCCGCCACACTGCCACCGCCACCACTATCGCCATCGCCACTGCCAGAGTTGCCCATCACCCGCCGCCCGCCGCCCGCCGCCCGTCGCCCATCTCCATTTTATTTTCGTCCCCTCTTCAACCCTCCCTTCCTACTAAGCCGCTCGCTCCTCAGTTCCCCCCCATGGATCCTCGCGCATCGTTCCAGATGCCGCCCCATCTGGCCGTACCGCCCCTCGTCAACTCACCACCATGCATCTTCGGCAGCTACTCGCCTGCTGACGGCATTTCAGGTCCCGGCCCGGCCCCCCGCGGCCCCGCAGCATCTGCTGCTGCCGCGTTCGGCATTGATCTGGCTGCTATTACGGCGGGAATGTTTGGCGACGCCGCGCTGCTAGACGATCTAAATGACTCCAAGCGCCGACGCATAGCCCGTGTATGTTGGTTTTCGCTCTACTTGGGCTGGATTGTGTGCTGCGTGTCTTCTAACCCGCGCATCTATTGTTAGGCCTGCGACATGTGCAGAAAAAAGAAAATCAAGTGCGATGGCAAACTGCCATGCTGCTCTCATTGTGTCAACTACAAGACGGATTGTGTCTTCACGCAAGTCGAGAAGAAGCGCAGTCCGCCCAAAGGGTGAGTGGGCATGGGCGCGGGGCTTTTCCTTTTTTGATCTCCTTCCATATCTCTGTTCCCCTGTCTCCCGTCTCCCGCCCTCCCTCCTCTTCTTTATCCCCGTCAGATGCTGACCTCCTTGTCTAGAGCGAAGTACATCGAAGGCCTTGAAAACCGTCTTGGCCGCATGGAAAACCTGCTACGCCTGTCTGGTAAGCTACATCCGCCTCTTGAGCTTGAAATCTTGTTCTGACACCCTCTTAAGGCTTGCTCGATGACGGTGACGGTGCCACAGACTTGGCGACCCTAGAGAAGAAACTGGCTGAAAAGCAACAGTCGACAAAGCAGCAAGACGGCACGGGTGCCGCTGCTGCCTCAAGTCCCCCGTCGTCAGATCATAAGACTGCCCATGTGCCAGCAACCGCGCAAAGTGAAAGCAATACTGCAACGTTTGGGAGCCCTGTGGATTCTTCTACCGCAGCCACCACGGCGACAACTGCTTGCAGTCCAAATTCAGGCTCCCCTGCTGAAGATTCGAAAATAGGTTCAACGTCCCCAGATGCAGATGGCCAGCCCAACGAGCGCAACCTCGGCGGTCACCCCCACGAGGAGGTTGAGGCTCTCTCAGAGATGATGTGCTCTCTGGTCACTAACCAGAGCGGAGAGACAAGGTATATTGGTATGCATGAACCGAACCGCCCCCTCCAAGCTGCCGCCCCTAGTCACCTGAAGTACCGAGCTTTCGTTCTAACAGCACCTTTCTCCAAGGCTCCTCTTCTGGCTTTTCCATCTTCTCCCCCAAGGGCATCGAGTGGGTCAACCAAAAAACCGGCGACAACTCCTTCCAGCGCATGATCACCGACGTTTCCATCGACGACCATAAATGGACCGCCTGGAAGCCCGAAGTCTTTGGCGATCTTTTCCCGCGCCCCATATTCCGAGCATTGCCCAACAAGGCTGATGCCATGTCCTTGTTCAAGGACTACTTTGAAAACTTCAACTGCATGTTCCCGCTCTTCCACCAGCCCACATTCATGCACCTAGTTGAGCGCCACTATTCCGGCGATCCCTATCAGGGCTCTGGCTGGTGGGCAAGTATCAATGTCGTACTGGCCATTGCCAATCGTCTGCGGGTCATGAGCAACCTAGTGCCCGCAGATAACGACTGCATAGCATGGGACTACCTTAAAAACGCAATGGGCGTGTTCTCCGAACTAGTCATGCGCAATGCCGATCTTCTCAGCGTGCAGGCGCTGCTGGGAATGGCCTTGTTCATGCAAGGGACGCCTAATCCACAGCCTTCGACGCAGCTCATTGCCACAGCCATCCGCCTTAGCCACAGCATCGGCCTGCACAAGCGTGGCACCGGCTTCAATCTCAATCCCATTGAAATTGAGCAACGCAAACGAGTCTTTTGGATTGCCTACATGCTGGATAAAGACCTGTCACTTCGCTCGGGCCGGCCACCAGCCCAGGATGACGATGATATGAATGTCGAACTGCCTGATGCCGACCCAGACGACAACATTGGCAATATCCCGCTGGCCGACGGCGTCAGCAAGATGAATTTGTTTCGTCTCATGAGCGAGTTTGCCTGCATTGAGGCCAAGGTTTACAAGAAACTATACGCTACCAAAGCTACCAAGCAGTCTGACGGAGAATATCTCAATATCATTGGTGAGCTGGACAAGGAGTTAGAGGACTGGAAAAACAGCATCCCCATTGACTTCCGGCCCGAGTATGAAATCAAGGCCTCCCACACACCGCTGATCCTGCACGTGGTTATGCTGCATTTTTCCTACTACAACTGCCTAACTACTATCCACCGTATGTCCATCCACCACGGCTACTGGACGAGCCGGCTGTCCAACTATGCTATCCAGGGCTTGAACTCTAAGCCCATCAACCCACGCATCTTTTCGTCGGCTGCCTTGTGTACTTCGGCTGCGCGGGCGTCGATTTCGCTGATTAAATATGTGCCTCAGGGTGACAACTCGTGTGTGTGGTAGGTCAGACAACAGACAACAGAAGCAGAAAGACAGGAAGATGGCCCGGCCAGTGTTGCTAACCGTCGTGCGCAGGATGATTCTCTATTTCCCAGTATCGGCGCTGGTCACGCTATTTGGCAACATTTTGCAGAACCCGCTAGACCCCAAAGCAAAATCCGACTGCCGACTGATGAACACGGTGGTCACGTTTCTGTCAATGCTTGGCCACGAAGCGGAGACCGGTGGAGTTCACCGTATGCTGGGGGTGTGCTCCGAGTTTGAGCGCATTGCCAGGCTAGTCATTGAGAATGCAGAAAAGGACCATGTGTCTCGCCGCAAGAGGAAGAGCCACGATGGGAGCGCCAGGTCCGGGCCCAGTTCGGGGGGCAGACAGCCATTCCCCTCGGTCCAGACATCGTTTATGGGACCTTTACCGCCGCAAGCCATGCCACAGCAGCAGCCGTATGACCAGCAGCAGCAGCAGCAGCAGCAGCAGCAGCAGCAGAACTTCAAATACCCGCACTCGAGCCGACAAAGTCTTACTCCGGACATGGCTTATGCCGCACAGCAAGCAGCTTCCGGCAATTTCATGGATGCCATATCGCCCATGTCTGGGGGCTGCTGGCAGCGGGACTTTTGCCTGACGCCTGAAAGTGCCAATAGCGGTGGAGGGGGGGGCGCGGGGGGGGCAAACACAGAGTTTACGGCTTCTGTTGGCGGGTGCGGCAACACACAATCAGAGTCTCCGAGCACGGGGGCAGACGTCCCGTTCCAGATGCCGGCTCGGCTATTCTCGCAGCAACACCAGCAGCCGCTGATCCCACAAGACCTCTACTCCCTGCCTATTTCACTAGACTGGGCCTGGGCAGAGATGAGTGGTGGTGCATATCCGACAGTAGAGAATGGGAATTTCCACGGGATGGGGGGCATGTGAGGAAAGATGAGGCGGATGAGAAGGGATAAGCACGATCGCACCCGAATTCACGAGCACAATAGCACAATAGCACAATAGAACAATAGCACCACCATATACCTAATGTATCTACACAGCGTTTGCCACAACGACGGGCATGTCCCAGCGCCACTGTTCGTTCGCCTGAACATCACGTGACCCGCCTGCGCATGTTAAAATTGGTCCTTTTTTCCGATAAGAACCTTGTCTTATCAATTTACCCGAATATCATCCGGAACTCCCGTGGAAGGTTTCTCAACA